>JXOV01007852.1:70745-87393 GCA_001014945.1 Clogmia albipunctata | reverse complement strand
GTATTTGAATTTTGGTACAAAGTACTAATTTCGTGTAGTTACACGATTTGTAATTATCTGCGGGTATTGAATTATACTTTATTCGACACTGTACGATTATAAAACAATTTCTAGAGGAAACATTGGCTACTAAAGTATTTTAAAGAAAAAAATTTGAAATTTGAAATTCAATTCACTTGGCATATACTAGTTTAAAAATTTGCCACTAGTTGGCGAACGAGTCTATTTGGAAATTTCCAGTCACGATACATTTAAAACGAAAAGAAGGCAGACAGTCAGAGATGGTAAACACAATCAGTTTTTGTATGAAATTACCATGTTGTGCTTTTAGGTGGCGCAACACTACTATTTCCCACCACATTCCAGTACGGAACTGGTGGTAGTCTCAACCTCAATCAACGGGTATTCGACTTATCGTGACTATTTATTTTTCAGTGAATTAGTATACAGTTAAAGCACCCAGATGGGCTTTAAGCGAATCAAGTCAATCCATCAATAAATCCATTTTATTTATATTTTGGCGCCATTACTTATAATTCGCTATGAATATTATTTCGCAATATTATGGAAAAAATTTTTTCCTCTGAAAAAATCCCACGACCTCCGGGGTGTCTAACCACTTGACCATAGAGGCGGACAATACAATTGATATTACGATACTAATATTCATTCTGCCAAAACTGCTTTGAACAATTATGTTTTAAAGAAAACTTTAAAGTACGAGTATTAGTATTTTTTTATTTTACTTTTTTAATCAAGTGTTTGTGAGTATGGGATAATATAATACAAATCAGAAAAGTGTTGTCAATTTCAATATATAATATTATAATCAAAAATTGAAACGAAAAATATTATATATTCAAAATCGTAGAAAAGAAAGTGAAACAAGATATTCAAAGTATTTATTTTAATGCTTATTTTGGGTGGTTTTCGAAAATCAAATAAAAGAAGTTTTTGTTAGAACGAGCTCATTAAAAAACGAAACTTTTTTTTATTTTTCTGCTTTAGAGGTCACATTTTATTAAAAATCTTATTAATTCTTTAATAACACAATCAAAATTCCTTCATTGAAAAATGAAAACTGGTTTAAAATAAACAAATGTTATTAAAGCGATAACTTTAACTGAGAAAATAAAAAAAAAATTTTCCCTTTCAATTCCTGTAAGGAACATGGGGGGTCGCAACCTCAACCAACGGGTTTTTGCGACATTTCGGTGACTATTTGTTTTCAGTGTATTATTAGTCAATTAATAGCACCTAGACCAGTTTTGAAAAAGGACCCAGTCAATCCTATCCGCCCAGGGATCGAACCCTTGACTCCGAAGAGGCAGCCGGATGCGTTAACACATCGGCCACGAGACGGATTTAACTGAGAAAATACGAATATATTATTTTCCGTAAAAAATAACGTCTAAATCTGTATAAAACGAAATGAAAATTAATTGAAATGTCAGAAGTTCGAAAGTGAATGTTATGTATGTTAAGTTAAGAATATTTACATACCAACCAAGCAAAACCATGGCTTTAATTCTAATATGTAAATGTCAGTCTTGAATATTTGGTACATACGAATTATTGTAAAAAATTGTCTTTAAAAAGATGTTCATTATGTACCTGTATTTATGGAAAAAATCAAGCTATTATTGGTTTCAATGGGTCAATTTATAAGTCTTGTAAAATCCTCCTTTACAAGAAAACTTTCTCAAACAATCAATAGTTATTTGTGCTACAAATGAAACATTCGAGCCGAGGGTGAGCGTTTCATCGTTTCCGAGTTAAAAAACAGGACTTTACAGGATATAACGTTTCTTGCACTCCACTCGTGAGCACTGAAATTTTAACAATTTCACATTAAATTTGATTATTTACAAGGAAAATTTAAAAATTGACATGTTTCACAAATGTTTCAAGTGAAATCTTAAATTGTAAAGTTACCGTTAACGGCTGGAATTCAAACTAATAGAGTTTGTTTCTTCTTAACTTTTTGGTCATATAAATCATTGTTGCATGGAACATTTGTTTGCTTTAATTTATGTAAAATAAATTACCATTTAAAGCAATATAAGGGTATTAATATAATTTACTTACATTATAGCTAAGTAGATTTATCACTATTATCTACGTAATGTTCCAAAAATCGAACAAAAATAGCCAAATTATATGTAGATGGCTATTGAAACGGTAAATAATTGAATTTGAAAACAAGAAACGCTAATTAATTTGCAACATAATCATGGTCGTATGGCATATCATCGATCAATATTTTGTGTAGTTTAAGGGCAACAATGGCGACCAAATTTTTACTTTGAGATAAATTTGTTGGATAATTTATTACATTTTTATCACTAGTGAATTAAAAATTCAAAATTTTCACTGAGTGCGATAAAGTGAAACATTACGAACTCAAATGGATATCGTAAAGCGTATGTTTCGATACGGGAGTGCAAAAAATAGTTATTTATCTTTTATATTAACTTTTAAAAGTATTCCTAAATTATCAATTTAATGTATTTCAAAACGAATTAACATGTTTCTATAGGAAAAGCTGAGTATTGATTCAGTTTCTAGTTTCTTCTCATTAAGTCTGAAATGTGAATAAAATTTTCCACTTTTCAATCAATTTAGTTTTCACCAACAACAAACATCAGTTTAGCATAATTTAAATACTAATTAAATTAAACTTTAATTATCGATTAAATATTGAAATACTTTGATATAAATTCATAATGAGGATAAGTTTTTGAATTAAAAAATAAATCAATTCAAAAGAAAATAAAGTTTCAAAGAGAAAACAAATGGGACGATTCCATTTACACAGGTCTTGTAATAATGGAACTTTTTCCTGGAACTTGTTTATCCTCGATTTCTAAGGAATCATTAAAGTTATAACGGAAATGAGAATGTTTTACAAGAAGTGTACCTCTTGAAGAACTAAGAAATATTTATACATTTTCTTAAGAAACTATTATCTCATTTTAACTTTCTATTATTAAATGCGTCGTTAAAGTCAATACATATAAATATATAATATTTAAAAAAAATTATAAACCTCTAATAATAAGAAAATCATTATAGTATTTTCTGCATTTTAAAAATCTCTAAAAACTAGATGTAAATATTGACAAGTTCATGGGGTGTATTGTGTAACGTTTCTCTCTTGAGAGTAAAACCGTTAAAAGTGAAGTGAGGTTCAAGTTTTGTGTTAAATTGAATTGATTTACTTAATTTTTAAGAATTATTAGTGTACATTAAAGTATTAATTGATTAATAATACGCTGAAAATAAATAGTCATAAAAAGTCTTAATCCGTTGCTTGAGGTTGTGCTCCCCAAGGTACTTATAGGAATTAAAAGGGAAATTTTATAACACATAAATTGCACTCTTAACAATAATGAAACTTAAAAAAGAAATCATATAAATTAAACAATTCTTTGTTTAAACTACTTCACTTATGTAAATTTAATGATAACGGTATTATTTTTCTAATTTATAATTTATTGTATTTTACTTAATGTTAAATGCACAGATTTATCCATAAGCAAATGTCGGCAAATTTGTAATATCGTCGGTTTAATTATTTGAAGACGGCTTCTATGAATATTAGATTTTGTGGAAGTATGTTCCAAAAACTTAATTTTTCTAATAAAAGTTTATAGCAGCACCGAAGGAATAATGTAAAAATATTAAAAGCAAAGTTTATCATATGCAACGATAAGGTTGATGAGAAGGGTCTCTCAAATCGGATCACACAATATAGTTTACGACGAACATCCTGGAAGATATGTACAACATTTTGGCTGTATTTAGAAGAAAATTAGGAGGAAAAAAACGATAGTTAAGTTTAGAAGAAAATAGTGCGATCCATACAGTCGAGTTGATCACATTCTTGTGAATTTATTTATATGAATGATCTTTGATTATTTAAATAATATAATTTGTTATTTAATATTAAAGCAGTAAAATGAGGCAAATGTATTTTTTCACAGTAATAAAAATAATCCATAACTAAACATATTGAAATGAACAGGTTCTGTCCTGTGTTTGAACTTATCACCCTTTAGATCTGAAAGTGGCTGCTCATTAATTTGATTGCGATTTATTCCAATCCACTTTAATTTAAACTTCTTAGCTTAGGCGGCGCGTCGCGAGTGTCTCTTGTCACCTGCTTCCTGGTGACTTGCATTCTTTACAATAATCAGCGCCCGCTCCAAGATCTTACTTTACTACAATATATTCTAGATTTTTAGTTTAAAAAATGCCACAAACATCTTTAACATTAGGAAAAATATTGTCTTAAGTTGTGTTTTTTAGTTTCCTTTTAATTTATTATAATTAATTATATTTTATGTATATTGGCATAAAAAAAATAAATATTTTTAAATTAACTCTATGGGTCATATTTTAATATGTTTATTAGAAGTATTTTTTAATTTATACATAATCCAAATTATAAGCAAAAATCATTTGAAATTAAAACAATAAAAACTCTTTTTATTGTTCTTTATGCATTCCAGAGTGGGATGTACTGGCTGCAGCTGATGGACAAGTACGCCGCAAACTGGTCAGTGCTGATAATAGCGACGATGGAGTGCATTCTGATCGCCTGGCTTTACGGTTCGGAGCGGTTTCTGGGCGACGTTCAGAGCATGATTGGAAAGCGGTCCAAGCTCTGGGTTTTCTTCTGGTCCTGGATGTGGCGCCTGATAACGCCTGCCACTCTGGTCTTTATTCTGTTCTTCAACTGGCTCGAGTACAAGCCGGCTTCGTACGGGAATTACGTTTATCCGATGTGGGCAGACGCAATGGGGTGGATCATTGGTCTTCTCCCTGTCTTTGTCATCTTCGTAACGGCGATAATGGAGCTGATTAACGGTCCTGAGGAGCTCACTCTGTGGCAAAAGGTGAAACTGTTGATGAGGCCCACCTGCGAATGGGGTCCAGCCGGGAGGAAGGTGACTTTCACCACGAATCACTCGCCTCAAAGGTATGACAGCGTTTCAAACACAGTTGTCCTGATAAATGGAGTGCCAACGGTTGAAAACACCTCTAGAATGGCGTTGGATGACGAAGACCAGGGGTTGCAGCTCTGAGAACGAGTTCTGACCTCTTCCACTTCGTCCAATCCAACGATGGCCGGAGTTAAAGAGGTCGAAATTGTCTCTGGAGAAAAAAAAAACCAGAAATCGGCTAGTTCAAGTCCAGCCGTTCAATCGTTGACCGGCATTTTGAAGAACACCCGCACAACAGGCTCTTCACAAGCGGACAAAAGCCCTAGCCGTCAACCGTTGCTGATAAGGGACCTTCAGTGGGAGGACAGCCTGAATAAAACGGAAAAGGATTCCCAAAACGAAAATCAAAAAATTGTTAACAATCAGAAAGTGAGCCCCAAGTCCAGTTCCCACTCCAAAGGAGCGGCATCTGGATCGAATTCCAGGTCGTCCACGTAAACAGATAAATGTTTTATCGATGTTGATCCATTTAGAGAATAATCCGCGTGTCTCCTAACCTCAAACAAATAGGTTTTATAGAGCAGAGTTTATTGTACCTGTATTTAATTAAAATTAACCACTGAAAACCACCTGGATGTATTATAGTCAGGCAATAGGCACACTTCTATCTATTGTGATTTGACTGTGTGCACTAGTGAGTAGTCTTAATGAGGATTAGTATCATAAATATCCTTCATGTCGCGCGCTACATAACCACAAACTTTAAGTGTCCAGATTTAGGTCTTATGAGTCCATGTTAACACGTGTATTACTGTTTTAGATGACCATTTAGGATGTATTTAATAAATTTATCTATCAATGTTATATCCCCGGGGCTGGACAATTCCTTGAATTGAGGTCCTTGGTCTAGAGAGAGAGCGAGAGCTAAAGGGAGGCGTTTTAAAATTTAAAATGCAAGTGCTTTTCATGTGCGATTTAAATTGTATATCTTTGTTAACAAAGAGAAGCCTAAGCTTCAAATGCTGTGTAGAGATACTTTTAGTTAGAGAGAGAGAGATATAGTGTAGATAACTATGTGCCAATCGGATTAAATCCTTACTTTAACCATTCATAAGTCAATTCAAGAGGATTTTGTAGTGTTCCAATTTGTCGAATTTAAAATGGGTTCGGATGAATGTTGGGTGGAGGCGCCTTGTCGGAAAAGCTTATCCTTTATTACTTGAATTAATCGAATTTGGATTTATACTGAATAGAAATGTTTTGAGTTTTTGTTAGTATATGTGGTATTTTATCTAATCTATTTATTTGAATAGAAGTATATAATATTAATTCTTTAGATATTTCAACTATTATAAATACCATGCGCCTCCGTCGAAAGAAATAAGCACCCAAAACTTTTTTATCATTCTACAAAATTACAGGAAAAGCGAATATCTTTAGTAATTAAATTTTGGATATATTGAATATTAATGATCAGTCATATTTTACAACAATGAAAGCCGAAACTAGAATTATTACACCGTTATCGCCACCAGTAATAATATCCGAATAGCTGTGATTTGTGTCAAGGAATTCATAATGATGACCTAATAACTGTTTGTAGAGAAGGAAACCTCTTTGTAACAAATGTTTATCAAATAAATCAAGTAGAATTAATTAGACAATAAACTGTTAAAAAAATAAAACCACTGAGGACAAATTTATTTAAAAGAATTTGTCCAAACAGAGCTTACAATAAACCAAAAAGTTATTACAATATTTTTATTATTTAATGATTAAAAACCTCTTTCAAAACTAAATGTGCTTTAGATATAATACTATTAAATAGTCGTTTCTGCGACTCAGTCCTGAATGACCACATTTTATCGAAAAACGTCCGTTGAAACTTTGTAAAAACCAAAAAAAATCTCGTAAAAGTTCTCATCAAATTGTTGATGATAAAAAAAGATTACGAGACTAATTTGTAAGTATACGTGTCAATCCTGGTAATTTATTAATAATTGCACAGTCCAGACCAATAGATAACGGATCCTTCAGCTCTGAATACTAAACCGATAGAAATTGAAACAAAATATTTGAATTTCTATTTTATACCAAAGTTTATCCACAGATTTTTCTTATACAAATATTTGGATATAAGTTATCTTCCTGGCCGTCAAATAAACAGAAGAACCTCAATCCTCAACAAAAGCCCATCACAAGTGAAACCGATAACCCCACCATTCAAATAAGAACGTACTCTGATATATATAATATTAAGTAAATACTTGAAATTGTTATAATATTGTTGTTTCATCTATTTTTGACTAATATTTATTGAACTATTGTACATGTCTAATGGATTATATGATTGTATGCGAATTGGGTTCGGCAGTGAATAGTATTATGTATAAAGTTGAATCTATTATTATAATCAGTATTAAAGATATAATAAGAAAATGTACTGTGTTTTATTTTAATAAGATATTGGGTGGTTTTTTGGAGATATAGAACTTTAAATGGTAATAAAACAACGATGGATTATTCGATTGACAAGAATGTTATTTATCCGAAAGATAATCTTGTGGCAATACATTTTAAATATAATTTATGGCAAATGACCGCCACGGCTAGCTCGGATGTAGTCCAATCTGGACGTCCAATTTTCAATGACTTTTTCCAACATTTGTGGCCAATGACTTTAGATAGCCCCACAGAAAGTAGTCTATCGGTGTTAAATCACAAGTTCTTGGAGGCCAATTCACAGGTCCAAAACGTGAAATTAGACGGTCACCAAACGTCTCTTTCAATAAATCGGTTGGAATTACAGCTCCTGGACATCATGGTTGTTTAATTTAGGAATGAAAAAGTTAGTAATCATGGCTCTATACCGATCACTATTGACTGTAATGTTCTGGCCATCATCGTTTTTGAAGAAGTACGGACAACGATTCCACCAGTCCATAAAGCGCACCAAACAGTCTCTTTTTCTGGTTATCACGGTGTTTCGATATACATTTGAGAATTAGTTTTACTCCAACTGCGGCAGTTTTGTTTGTTGACGTAGCCATTCAACTAGAAGTACGCTTCATCGCTAAACACGTAGTGCGCGATACGGACTTTCTAACAGATCCATTATTTTCGAAATAAAATAACACTATTTGCAAGCGTTGTTCAGGCTTGAGTCTATTCATGATGAATTGCCAAACCAAACTGAGAATAAATCACTGTAATGCCAACTTAAATTTCTATACCTCGAAAAAAACACCCTTTATTAAAAAGCATGGTAAGTTTTTGTACAATTTTAAAACAGAAAGTCTCTTAAATACCGATTCAAATGAAAAATTTATCTTTGAACTGAGGCTTAGATTAATTTTTATTAAATATTATAATATTCATTCTTAATATTTTTCGAAGAATTGAAATACATTAATAGTTCTTATATTTTATTTTAATTTGAAAATGTACAAATTGAATTATTTATTTTAAAAATTTAAACAGAGTAGAGCCGAAAAAATGGAGGTGTCTATTCAAAATACAAAAGCTCCGAGTTTGGGAAGAAAAAATTATTTGAACATTTAAACAATATCTCGCGAGCCAGTTTATTATTAGCTACAAGAAAAGAGACGAAAAGTTGACAGAAACAATCAGATTTTAGACGTCAGTCACATATTGGCATCGATGAAGGGAAAAACGATAGACACACGTGCGCTTGAGGACCACTTCAAGCACACGTGTGAAAATATCCTGATTGACTGTCGCCAAAAAGATATGTGAATGGAAGAACAGCTTTCAAATGAAGACGAACTACAGTGACATTACATAAATTTTTATGTACAACAAATTGATATTAATAAAAGATGAAAGGTATATATATCCATAGGTTAAAATTTATTGAAATTATATATTTAGAAATTGAAACGGGGTAGTCTTATTATTTATTGATAACAATTTTATTAAAATTACTAAATATTAAATTATAACTTTATGTTACAAAACTGATTTTGTCTAATACGAGGGTGGGTATATAGTACAGTAGCATTAGAGTCGCATGAGGCTGTTATTTCTTTTAGAGTTATCTATGGAAAATCGCTTTAGTTTTCCCTGAAAAGTAAATGGCAAAATATACAGCTCAGCGAGTGAAACCCTTCGTTTGAAGGGTTTATTACGACAAACGATCTGGATTTCTCTGGGTCGCTAAAAAATATAGTTTTCATTTGCTCATTTCAACAATTTTAAAATGAATATTTATTTGCTTAGAACATTCTTCTAGAATCTTACTGTAAAAGTTTTTGCCGAATCGGACATGTTGTTTTTATTTAATCGAATCTCAAAGCGAGAGTTTCGGCAGTAGAGAAATTTATAGCTATGTTTGACGCACTTTAATTCATTCATTTCAGAATAGTTGACAAACCATGAGTCTGTTGATATCTACTAAAATACTTGAACAGTCGAATGACTGCAACCGACATGAAAAAGAGATTAATACAATTTAAGGAAATTGCCTCAATTACCTAGAATAGGCTGAAAGGATAACTAAGCATGGCTATGTTGAAATTTTGGAAAGATTTGATGCCCCAAATTAGAGAAGAAATCGTCTCCATTTGGGAAAATAGAAATTGTTTATTTATCGATTTCCACCTTTTCCGTTGCGAATGCCAAATGGTCGAATTAGACTACGAAATGATGATCCATCTTCTACATAATCTAAACATGATCCATTACAACTTAATTAAATTTTAAAATCAAATTAAATACATATTTAATATAAAATCATTACCTTAAATCATATCCGTGATGTCAATGATGCAATATTATTTCGAATGAGGCCTCTGGTGCCCTTGGATTTCAGAAGTCATAATTTTGAATGAAGAACAATCCAGAGCATGGATGCCAACAAACTAGAAATTGTAACCAATATTTTAAAAATAATAATGTTCATTTATTAAATAATAAGTTTATTCACAACTTATATGAATTTAAATTCAAGTATATTTTACACGTGATCATTTAATTGGGCATTTATGACTTAAATATAAACACGCGACGACTTTAGAAACTGTTCCTAAACTATGGACCTCTCTCAAGCGGGACTGGGGAACGACTCCTTAACACGATGTGTTCACCTTGACTGCTAGAACTCGACTCTCTGATTTTTGGATAACCGATCTGTTTTTTCCTCCTCAATTTATCCTAAATTCGGTCCTATTCTATTCTGTAATAAACATTTATTATCTGAGAAACGCTCTTGAGTTTCTTTCTCACGATCATTTCGTTTGCATATCGTAAAATGGTTCATGCCGTCCTCATCATGGCCAAATGCAAAGTATGCCGACTTCTTTCAACTTTACCAGCCGCTCTAATATAATTTGCCGACATTTATATAAAGATAAATGCGTGCATTTAACAATGTCCTCAGAATAAATAACGACAACGGACAGACGATGATGCTTCGATCGTGAAGAAACCATCGACTCGTACGGTTCAGCTTTAATCGCTAAAGCTGCTCGCACCCTCCGCGGTAATTCTTGTTTAGTAAATCTTTGCTTAAAAATCGTTTTGTTAAATAAATTTAATCTATGCTAGGAAAAACCAGTGTTTCGTATTAAATCATAGCTCTACCAAACTCAAATTTCTATATAAACTCATAACTAATTATTCATAATATTATGTAACGTAAAATTGGACCAAACAACCCAAGAATGAGTTATAGCCCTCACTCATCGCCTCCACCTCTCGTAAGCGTTTTCCTTACCGACTTTTCTGCTAAAGGAGAAGGATATGATATATGTGCCATAGACCTGCCATTTGGCACCGATTACGAGAGCAGTAAAGATCAAACACAGTATAAGAGAGGGCATTAGTGTTAAATTAATTACTAATAATAATAATTTAAATAAATAATGAATTAAGTAGGTTTAAGATTATGTAAAAATTTTACATCAAATGGAAGAAATGTTTTTTCCCTAATGTGTACGTCAGAAGATTAGAAACACTCTTAAAATTCAGTCTAACCCATCAAAGATATTCTATTTTTAAAAATACTTAACTTCCCTTAAGTACAAAATATAACAAGTGGTGTATGAGTAAGAAATACGCATTTACCGGATTTTAAACAAAACATCCTTTAATGTTACAATAATTTTATTTTTCAATAAAATAAATATTTAAAAATTTAATCAAACCAAAAATAAATGAATTAATTTTACGTAGCAACACAATAAATTTGGAGCATTAACTGAAAATAAATTTAATAACTTGAATTAAATACCCACCATTAACCTCAAAAAGAGTCCTTGACATTATTAAAAACAATTAAACCCATTATTCATTTTTAACAACGATGAATAATAAATAAAACGCACAGTCTTTAATATTGAAATTCATTTTATTATATCTGTTTTTATATATTTATTAATATAACTTTTATGTACAAATTTGAATCAGGTTTCAAGTTGGTTTTCCAGAAATTCATTTTTACAAAAAATAGAATATAGTGATCATTATGTTGTAAATATATATAGTACGACTAATTAAATAGATTACTCGCTAAAATCCATGCACTTTTACACTAGATTAATAAGAAAACATGACATAATATCACCATATCTTAGCACAAAAATGTTGATTCGTATGCATCCTAATTGTTCACTTTAATAATTAATTATTAATTGAGGGGTTTTAATGTAGAAACTTGTGTCAATTGAGAGAAGACGACGACGAACAACAATGATGAATAAATAATGAATGGATCCATTTAATCCACTTCAAGTTCAACTATATTTAACCTTTAATAAATATGTGTGAATTTATTGAAATTTCATTTTGCGAAATACAAATTTTTGTTTAATATTCTATTAAGTGAAGATCACTGATCTTTCCACTTTTCTAAATTTACTGGGGCCACATTTTAAAATTTTTGTACCCTCATTCCATTTCAAAACCATTAGACATTTTATCATATAAACTTGAATATCACCCCACAATAAATCGTCGATTCTTATTGGGCAGCGCTTCAGTGATTTATTTTCGATCTTGATTCAGGTGGTTTTATGATACAAAAACATTCATTTTGATTTTGTTTCATTCACAACTAATTTATGATCCTAGTAGCAAGTTTCGTTGCTATGTCCAATTTGTTCAAATACTGACAAAATACCAATTTTTTTCCATTATTAACAAAAGCCAGGAACAGGATTCCTTGTCCCTGACTGTTAATTTTATCAGCTAAAACACTACTAACTTCTCAACAATGAACGTTTGGGAATGTTGGCGCGTTGCTCTTTTTAATGATAAGATTTTGTAGAGATTATCGGTGAGATCGACAAGATCACGATTTTATTCATTTTAAAATTAGGTTGCATTTTATATATGTTTAAAATTATATTAAATCAATAGTTTTAACTTAGTTTTCATTAAATATTTTAATTTTAATACAGAATTCAATTTAAACATAAAATAGTACGTATTTTATAAATTTTTGGTCATATTTTAAATTCTACTTAAAAAATTCTGTATAAAATTAATAAATTATATAAAGAGAAATGATATTTAAATAGTAAAAAAAAAAATAAATAGGAATCAAGTAGTCATGGCTTTAATGATTGATTAAAAAACAATATCATTAAATTTATTATAGCTCTTTCGTATTTTGTACAGCTAATATACGAGTAAAAGAAGAATATATCATAAATATAAGTGATTATATTAATTTCTAGAATAAAACAATTTTAAAATATTTAAATTGAATAAAATAAATATAAAAATATAAATTGCTTTAAAAACAAAATCCGTTCTCTATTGTAATTCAAAAGAAAAAGTAATAACCTAATAAATTTCCGTTTCAATTTCTGGAAGGAACAGTCTCAACTTCAACCAACAGATTTTGACTTTTCACTGACCATTTTAATTTAACATTATGTATAAATTAAAATGGTCAATGAAAAGTCGAAATCCGTTGGTTGAAATTGAGACTCCCCAAGGAAATTGAAAAAGAAACATAAAAAATCATAACGAACAATATAAATCAAAATAAATATACCAAATTCAATTATAATGAGCTAGTGACACCAAAAAGTCGTTGAAAGATAAAAATCAATGCCGTTAAGCGACGAAACGCCCCTATTTAAATATTGAAATTTCCGATTACTTGATATAATAAAATAATCAAATTGTGTGTCTGTAGAATCTGTAACTTTTTGCATGAGATTAAAATTTTAAAAATTAAAATAGTATCAACATCGTTATAGCTGTATGAAATTTTAAGCGATTTTCTATACACCGTTATTTTCGTCGCTAAATAGACCAATCAAAGACCCAAAAGGGCCATTCATTGTTCGATAACTCAACCTTTTTTGAAGGCCCCTGCCAACCTTTACGTCTGGCCAAAAATTTATGTATGGAATGGGTGTTAATTTTTATTAACTAACGATTTATTTGTGTCACAAACACATAATACGTCATAGTCTCCACTACTAAGCATTGCTTTTTAAAAGGAAACGATGACATTTCTCCATTTTCCAAAAGAAAATGTTCCCGACCTCTTCGTTAAGCGATGTAGTTTGATATATTAATATCAATTGAAGTAAATATACGTTAATTTTTAACCAAAATGTTGGAAAAATAAAAAAAATATAAAAACTTATATGAAATGAATGCAAATCGATCAGCCCCGAATTAAAATGACGTATTTGCAATTGACAATTCGTTGCAGTTACGTCGTTATAATTCTGGACAGTAGATATATTTTAAAGAAATTAAATATATTATTAAATGGAAATAAACATATATAATGGCCATTATACAAAAAAACAACTTTCAAATTAAATTCGATTATATTATATTTCAAATTAAGAGTCAATCAAATGAATTTATACTAAAGTCGCATTTAATAAAATCTCAAATAAACAAGTAATTAAAAACTCGATAAATATATTAATATCCACAATGGTGTTAAAACGCAAAAAAACAACCAAAACAAATCGATTTTATAAAGACGAAAAAACAAGAGCGTAGTTTATTAAATAATTATTATACTTTTAATCTATGACGGATACGGTTTTAAATAATAAAGAAATAACATAAGAAATCCATAAATTTACGATTAAACTTATCTAAAATGCAACCTAATTTCAAACAAAATTTGACACATTTTCCTTCCATTTTCCAATGAAAAATAATTCCCAATTTACGCAAATATACGTGGAAAATCCTCTCGTGGCGCCCTGAGTCATGATTTGATAGAAGCCCACTTTTCCGCTCACTCACCGTCGTCGCAAATTAAATTTATTTTTGGCGCTTTCATTAAATTAAACCAAATTCAACACACAAAATCTGTCAATGGATAAAGAAAAAAAAGTCACAACACGTGTTGATGAACAAGATGGCGATGAAAAGGAAAAAAAAACACTGCTTTTAAATATGATTCCGTTTACAGTAACAATTATAGTATATTATATATTAATAAAGTCAATAAAACTTGAAATAAATTCGCTCATAAATAACTTCAGATTGTACAAAATAAAAAATTATTGTAATTATATTACTAATAAAAATAAACAACAATATTCACAAAATATCTATCTCTCTCTCGTTCTTTCTTCATAGTACATCCTTTATACACTTGTTAAACTGGTCATTCGCTCTTTCTCTCGTCCTATCAATAGTCAATGGTCAAATCGTCGTCCATCTCACTTTAAATGCTCTTTTCAATTTTTAATATTTTGTTTTTTCATTCCTAAAATTTCTTAAAACCCTAATTTCTATTAAGACAAGTGTGTAATTCAATTACTAACTGTCACACTGGAATTATCACCGATAATCTCCAGCAGGAGCCGCTTTAAGCTGTCCACTCCTGTGAGGAAGCCACAGTCTGGCCCGTGATGAACGGCTGCCGGTTCTGGCTTGTCAATCAAGTTCTGTCCCGAAGTAGTCGTCGAATTCTTTCGCACAAAAGTCGTATGGGCAAAGTCAATTATTCTAATGTCAACCAGTTGATTGTTTTGTGAATTTGTCGACGCCCTCCTCGATGGGTTGCTACTCTTTAACGAATAGCCACTGTTCCTTTTCTGATTTAAATTGTCCGACTCTTTGCTTCTGAGTCGTTTTGTGGAGTGAATTTGGAGGTTTGAGAGGCTTTCATCGACACTTCCTCCATGTCCTTCATCCTCAAACTCCTCCTCCGCATGATCCTCTTCCGTTCCATTGTTCTCATCATCTCCCTCTCCACTTCCCTCATTATTCTCATCCGTTTCATCCCCTCCAAACTGAAGGGGTTCCCTCTTCTTACCACTAATCTTATGACTCTTGGCCACCTTCGCTGTCTTTCCTCCCCCACTCGTCCTTCCCTTATTCTTGTTATTCTCCATTATAAATGAATAATCATCACTGCTGTGGCTGCTATAATTCATCCAGGAATCATTCGACACAGGACTGGAGCTCTCCACCTCTCTCTCAGTCATCACACCATTATTCACCACCACACCCCCGCCATCGGTCGCATCACAAAACATCGTCTCCTCGGAGAAGGGAATAAACGGTTTGCCCGAGTCCACCACTCTCCTGCTCTCGTCCCGCTGCTCGATCAACTGCTGCTCCTTCGTCCGCTGCAGCTGCCTGTGGTGAGATTCTATCGTGTTATCCTCGTGGCTCGACGACAACATGTTCAGATCTGATGACGAGTCCACCGACGCGTCCGCATCGTAGCAGCACGACTGATGATTGTTATGATGATGATGGTTGCTATTGTGATGATGAGATGAGGGGAATTTGGCAAGATCCTCCGAATCGATGCAACAGTTCTCCAGCGAACAGCACGCCTCGATCGGGTCGATAGAGTCCACGCAGTCGTCCGATCCTTCGTACACCACCAAAAGGGAACTGGAATAATAAAAGGAAGTGGAGAATTATTAGAAAATGTCTGCTTAAAAGTTTAAAATAACTTTTGAATATACTAATTATAAAAAATAGTTAAAATTAATTTGTAAAGTGGCCAGACCTATACTGCCCTAGTGTGCGGTACTGAAATAACCGATCTTATTACACTTTTATGCATTTTTGTTGCTTAAAATTGATAAAATGACATTCAAATTTGCTCTGTCAAAGTCGTTTTTATATCATAGCACAAGTGCTTTATAGTACTAGTGTTTTTTTATTATTAATGTGTGACCTCCGAAAACAAAATTTCCCAAATATTAGACTTTGTACCTGAGAAATTCAAAGCGATTACTATATTAGTTTCTCTAAATTCAGTGATCGGTGCAATGAAATTAAAGTTAAACGAAATACATTCAAATACAATAATGTTCTCTTTCCCACAATACAAGCAATATATTTTAAGCAACAAAGGCAGATATAGAAATTTTATTGATGCGGGACAAAGCAAAATATATTTTTACAGAAATTCAAAGAAATTTTAAGATTTTGTTAATTTATTTAAAATGCATGCTATAATCAATTTGATATTAAAGAAAATCGAGTATTTTCTTTAATGAAAAAGTATTAAATTACATGATTTCTGTGGAAAATTGTTCCTTTTAAATAACAAATAATAAATTGATGTTTTTTTAAATTAAATTTTTATCAATATCATCCTCACAACTTGTTCTCATTTTTTCTATAATATAATCCATAAAAAGCTTTTAATAAATTTCCCTTTCAATTCCTATAAGGAACATGGGGGGTCTCAACCTCAACCAACGGGTTTTCGACATTTCGGTGAC
>JXOV01007852.1:48556-70575 GCA_001014945.1 Clogmia albipunctata | reverse complement strand
TTTTCAGTGTATTATTAGTCAATTAATAGCACCTAGACCAGTTGAAAAAGGATCCAGTCAATCCTACCCGCCCAGGGATCGAACCCTTGACTCCGAAGAGGTAGCCGGATGCGTTAGCACATCGGCCATGAAACAAAAGCTTTTAATTCATACCAAATGTGATCGTTACTAACACTAAACATCTATAAAGGGTCCAGACCTATACTGCCCTAGTGTGCGGTGTTGAATGACGGGTCTTATAACTACTTTTATCTTATTCTATTTTATCCTAAACCGCAAAGGAAACATTATATTGAATTACTTTATTGCTAGCAACAACTTAGTTAGGGCCAGAAATTGTGATATACAAGGAGATGCGTATGGCTGTCGTCAATCGTTACATGTAATTTAATAATTTATAATATTAACTTAATTGAATATCTACTAAATACTGTCAAAGTAGTATCTAAGTTATGATTTTATTCAATTCCTACATAGTTTCTATGAAAAAAAGAAATCGATATTATTACCATGAAATTGCCCAAAAGTGATTGCGACAAATAATCATCAAATAATCTTCTTATATGGTTATTAAGTTATTATGTATTTGGAAATTAGACAATAATTTCGACACGACAATAAACTTTACTGCTCTGAGTTCCATTAAAATATAACAGTCAATCATGACCTGAATGAATTTCATTAAAATTAAATCACATAAAGTACCATTTTTAATATAAATTGTTGAAATAATAAATTACAGACGAATTTTATAGGGATTGTTGCTTTAATAAAGTGGTTTCGTCTGGTCGAATGGAAATAAATTTCAAAGATTTATAGTATAATATATATTTTTATGATCTTTTATGATCTGTCTCGTGGCCGATGTGTTAACGCATCCGGCTGCCTCTTCGGAGTCAAGGGTTCGATCCCTGGGCGGATAGGATTGACTGGGTCCTTTTTCAACTGGTCTAGGTGCTATTAATTGACTAATAATACACTGAAAACAAATAGTCACCGAAATGTCGCCAAACCCGTTGGTTGAGGTTGCGACCCCCCCTTTTCCTTACAGGAATTGAAAGGGAAAATTTATTTTTTTTTATATATTTTTATGATTAAATAATGATATAATTGTAATATTAGTGATGACTAAAACTTAAACGAACCACAAAGCGATATAACATGGTTTTAAATAATCATTCAATAAATATTTGCTTACTTATCAATAAAAATATCAAGTTTATTCTATATATCAAATTTATTTTATATATTTAATAAAAGTTTATATTTAACGATCATTTTATATGTAGAAATACCCACTAAAATAAATTGTCTTCAACAGTTTTGAATATACGATAAAATCTTTGGATTAAAGCACGATTCTGCTATAACTTAAATCATAAATATTAAAGCGATATCTGAATCCCATTCAGTAAAAGGAAATGAAATGGAAATAGAATTTATATTATTGATGAACTCAAATAAAAAATAACCCAAGTGTTTCTAAGTAGAAGAAAAAAATGATAAATTTAGGATTAAGGGGAAATTTGAATACCAATTTTATTTAAATTTGTAATAGTCAAATTATTAACTCAAGAAAATGAATAAGTTTAACGTGTTCAATATATTAATTCTGCTTAATTTTTTTTAGTAAGTTCATACCTTGAATGAATAAGATAGCAGTCCAATTCCAAAACTATGTATGGACGATTTGTAAGGAATTTCGACGACTTAACAACCGTTACCTATCTAGGTCTAACCAAATGGTGTTACGTAATCAAAGTTCTTCAAATGCCCTATCTATTCATTTGCCAATCTTTCACAATTGACAGCTAAATATCATGTCTATGAATCATTATTTGTTATGATGTGATTAGCATCATTAACTAATGATTCTATATTGTGACGAGCGCATCTCTTTTTGCGGCGACTATTCGATCCCCCTTGTTTCTCTTCAGGCCCCTTCGAATCCCAATGCGTCGAAACGTCTTTCATTTTTGCAAAGCGCAATGAGTGCTGATTTAATTATTATTCTTTAGTCTTTTCCGTAAATAAATTAACATCTATCTCGTTTAATTTACACGAACACTTTTGACTAAATTAATTAAATCCTTTCTCAGAAACCAATTAAGATTTCGCAATCGCCGTGATTGAGAATATCGGCGACTGAGAAGGTAACGTATTCCGATGAAATGTCTTTTCCGTAAGTATATAGATAGAGCCTATTTATTGACAGGTTTTGGCTACCGAAACAGAACACACATTAACACGAAGAAGATCATCCTTTTCACAACTTTAATCTGTATCCGTTCATTGAATAGCAGCAGATTGCTAGTATTATAGAAAGATCCGATTTATCTCTTCAATTCTAAGCACTCCATCCAAGCTTTGAAAATTTTCCTGAACATGAACAAATACTATTGACGATACAAGTTGTTCGACAGTTGAGGCCTGGGATATTGTTTTTGTAAATGTATAAAAAAAATGTTATGTTATTAGTGAAAACGAGTAATGGTTTGCTAACGAAAAAATCACGGTCTAATCAGGGTTCGAACCTGGGATTGTTCCGAACGAATATAAATAAATATTTAACATGAAATATCATAACCAATGGTACTCATAACTCATTAATAATAGACAATAGACTCTTATGTAAAATAAAATTCAATTTAAACTTCAAAACTAAATCAAAGGCAATGAAATGATCTCTTACCATGAATAAAACCGATAACTGGACTGATTTTCGATCACTTGTCTCAACTCTGTCAGCCTCTGGATGACCTTCTTGATGATAGGCGTCCTCAATCCGACTCCGTTGTGGAAAAAGTTGTACAGAGCCCCCTTGAACCCGTCTTCATTGAGCTCCCGGCCCCAATACTTGTCCTTTTTCACGTAATCGTCGAATCCCGCCTGATAGACCTGCATTCCACAGAGTCTAACACCGAGGGAGGCCGACGTGCTCGCCGCACACTTGGCCATCTGCTTTGTCCGCTTCTCCGCCGACGCATCATCGCCGTGTTGCCGGGTGCCCATTTTCAAGTCCAAGATACAGGGCTGTTTGAATTGTGACGTGATATTTTCCAACATTAAATAATCTGCAACGAGAAGAGCAGAGGAACACAAATCAATTAATCATTTCGAAGCTGGGCAGAGAGGAAGGGCATCTTGCGGATTGGAAGGAATTCCCGTTCAATGTGATCTGAAAACATTACTCCATTTCATTATCATCTCCATTTATTCGCTCTCGTCTTAATCAACATTTAAAATTCATGAGGAAAATAAAGCACAACACACTATTTGGCTCCACTAAACAATTGGTAATGAAGATGCTGTTGTTTATGTAGATGATATCGTCATATCGGTTAGACAATCACTCTGGTTAATGGAATTCGGCATGGAAACAAAATGCGGATGATGATTCAGAGATGCAGTGTGCACAACAAAGTGTCTCATTTAATCAAAACGGTGGAAAGGCGGTCAGAGACTTGATATAATAAATATTAAATAATGGCAGAGAATCTAAATAATAAATGAGACCGTCGAGTTAATGTAATGAAAACAGAAAAATAGTAGATTCGCGTAAAAAAACAGCTGAATCCTCATTCAGCTCTCCCCTGGCCAGCAGTAGCAGGCAGCCTTGTGTACAAGTCATCATTTATTCATCCCACGATGTGACGTCATTTTCCCATACTCTCGGCTTCTAAATCAGCTGTTTTTCGCCAACGGTTTCACTCTTACCAGACCCAGTTTCTCGCTCTCTTTCCCCGTCTCTTCTCTGGTACAATTCTCTTCTACATTTATAGTCGCTTTTTATTCAGAGACTCTGGGTTTTGTTATATAAAATAGATTCGCACACACATAATAAATTTTGTAGTAATCCCCGTTGCTGTATATAACACAGCTGTGACGTAGGCGGAGTGTGGTTTCTCATCCATTATCATCATCTTATTCATCGTCTTATGCGGTCGGAAAGAAGTGGGAAAGAAAGCCAAAACAATTTCGATAAAAGCATGTCTCCTCTTGCGTTTTTCATCGTCATTCATTCATTGATGAGGATGCCGCCCGCCTAATTAATTTCGTGTGGGCTAGGCTCTGTCTGCGGTCTCTCCTCTGGGATCGCGTTGATCTGGCCTAATGACAAAATACTGCTCCTCCTAAGCCCACGTAAGCAATTAATTGGATGTTTCTGTTTTTTGCATCATTAAAGGAACGAAACCAAGTCACAAGTCAGTTATGTAATTGTCGGAAGAGGCACTAAATCATGAGAAAATGTCGTCATGAAATTGATCGAAAAAATAACGAAAAAAGCAATGAATAAAATTTGCGCTGAAATGGCTGATGAAATCGGGGTTAAACAAACGGACAAAGTTAGATCATTTAGCACGCGTCTCCTCAACTGGAATATCTAGAATCATAAATCGTGAATAAATCCAGATAGATCAAAGAATTAATTAAATTTCCAGGCACTAGGAAACTTTTCCATAACTCTTCACAAATTGGATTAACTTAATTTTTTCCTTCTTTTCACTAATCGGATTAATTTTTTGAGGGAGAAGAAACATCTCTCAAGAAGACGTTCACCGGCGGGCGAAGAAGCCAGAGTTAATGAGCATCAGGTGCGGACAGGACACACTAGACAATTACGGTGAAGAAACACAGACATGGAATTTTAAATGAACCAAAAAATGAAAATGCGATGACAGTCGATTTCTCGCTCGTAAAAATCATTAAAATCCCAGCCTCAGCACAGCATCTCTCTCAGTCTACAAAACAACACCACCACCCAATTTAACATAAATGGCCTCTTTGGAGCACAGGGTCATCTCTTTAATCCTCCTTCACTGCCACCACTTTTTCGGTCAATGTTTTCTCACACTTTCTGGGGTTGAATTTTTCCTCTTTCCTTTCTCTTTTTTTTCTGCGTTTTTCTCTATTAAAATGCCGTTTTTACTGTCGTTTATTATACTTTTAATACTAACATTGCTTGTTTGAGTTGTCTATCTGTGAAATACTTTTAATAACATCTGCTGCATTCCCATTCTTATGAACTTTCATCCTGAAACAGAAAAGAGAATAAAAAATTGTCGATTAATAATCTTAATCTCTCTGCTTTTAAGTAGACAATATTTTTTAATTATTCTTTTTTTTGGTTTGGTTTTTGGGGGATTATTTGTGATCTGTCATGATCTGTGTGAGATTCGTGATGTACCTATTAACCGGTTTTTTTTCGATTTGTTCTGAAGCACTTTCTCACTCACACTCTACTTAGTTAAATAAATTGACACATTTTTCGTCTTCTTTCGAACAACAAACAAATAAAAAATATTCAACAAACACACAAACTAATACAACTAAAACACAATAAAACTCATTATTCACCAATATAAAGCTTTCGATATAAAAATAAATAAAAAAAAGTGTCCCTGTTTTAATGACGAACCATCTCTTTCTCTCTCATCTGTAAAGGCTCTTCCGTCCCGAAAATATCCAAAGGATTCGCCAATTTGAAAAGGTCTCCTTCTTCTGTAAGCACTTGGAAAATAAGCGTGATTTTTCGAGGTTTTCATTTCTACCATAACATTTTTTTTCCTTTATTCATTATCATCATCATTAATGTGAGAGGGGGCTTTCATATAATTTCGCTTCTTTTTTGTAATCGTCTTTATTTTTCTTTTTTTTGTCAAAACAAATTTATTAGATTATTCTTTATTTTACAAAGCTCTTTACATAGATATAGGCATATATAAATTGACATAAACAACAGAAATAAACACACTTATTGGTAATAATAAATATATATATCACAGAGTCTATTAGATATCACAAACTATATAATCCTTAATTGTTATTATGTGCATGAACATGATATTACATGACAATGTGGCATTTTTTTTTATTAATATATTAATTCTAAATTTAAATGAATGACAATATTTCACTTAGATTAATCGCTTCTTTTCTCTCTTTTTCGGTCCAGAATTTTAATACTAACCGTAACACATCCTCCCGCTTCCTTTTCGAGGCGCTGCTCTTTCTTCCCGTGTCATCGCGGAAGTTGGGCGAGTATCGCTTGTCCAATTTAAATCCACCGGTCGTTGTCGCCTGCATAACACCTAGATAGAGAGGAAATGACAGAAACAAATCACGTTTAGAAGGCAATCACACAAATCATCAGTATTATTGGCACACTCTACAATCAAGGACTTGGCCATAAATTGACAAGTGCGAATGGTTTTGTCTATAATAAAATAGTATAAAATTAAGTAGTATATAATAAACCGATCAATGACTCTCGGTCAACCATCCCAAACCGTTCCTTCAAACTGCATGACAAAGGTTACTAATCTTGGGGACAATGAACCACCATGCCATTACTTTCTCTCTGCAAATACGAATTAAATAAAACCCATTCACCATGTGCTGCCCTCGGCAAACAAAACAAATCAATTACCCGAAAATAACAATATTGTGCCAATACACTCCATCAACATTCTTTGTAGATTCGCAATGTCATTTAAATCGATATTGCTTTTAGTTGCTTTTGAGTTTCCTTAGAAAAAGCTAAGATGAATTTAATGAGAATCTAATGATATCACATTTTATTCCCAAATATCTAAAATAAGAAAATAAAGTAATAAAGCATCGCCATGAAGAAGAATACTAACCAATTGAAACCCGAACTAAGAGAGCGACTCTTATAACACCCTATTTAAATTTAATCCGGAATGATCCCATCAGTGGGCGAATGAGGGAGACAATCCACTGTAGGGAGGTTGGTAATCGACGTCGTATAACCAATAATTATAGAGAAGCTTCTTGTATGTTTATCTCCCGATTGTGGCTCAAATGCTCAACCCAACATAACATGAAGAAGAAATAAGGCCAAATTTCAAACAACATTTAATTTTTTCATTCATTATTTTAAAATGTGTTTGTGACTGAAAATTTCATAGTCCAATTCAAAATCAATCTTAGTAACCAACTTGCTTCATTCACAGAATTGACAATTTCTTTACAACAAAATGTCGTCTTAAAAAGTCATTTCAATTTCAACATCAAATTTTATCCTTAAAATACAGGGAGATCGTTTCCGTAAATTCGCCAACAATTTTCCCCATGGTCTAGGTATAGATTATTATCGATAGGGAATGGTAAATATTTTTTTCAGTAATAACCTAAACAAAAGGGAAACAGTTTGAGAAACAATTTGAGAAATATTTTACTTTAGTTAAACACACAATGAAATTATCAAGTAAAGTATTTAGAACTGATTTCATGTGCGGAAAATGCGTTGCTCTGAAGAAAATCACTAAAATTATGGAGATTATTAGAATTGAAAAGTTTCGGTTTTAAGTAATTTGCGTATAAAATAAAAGTATTGGATTATATAAATTGAAAATATTAGTGTTCTAATCACGTTTTATAAACGTGAAAAATTTAATTTACAGGTGACAAAAAATGTATTTTAAAATTTGCTTTGCCGGGGTCATTCATATTATATTTCACCTCATATTTAAATAATTACTTAGTTTTTCCTAGTGAAATTAATAAGAATATGTTCTAAATATATTCACTCTTCGTTTGTATTACCAAAAGTAAAATAATTTGGCATGAAAATAAAGATATCTTTGAAATAATCTAAAATAATAATATGTTCCCTTCCTAGAAAGAAAAGGGAACAGTTTTACCGGGAAGTGTTGTTGTTGGAAATTTAGGAAACAGAACTTGGGAACATACGGAAACGACCTCAGGATGCGGAAATTAAACCTTCTTTAAATTTGAATTTTAACAAAATTGTAATTTAAAACTATTGATTTTTGTAATAGTATTTGTGCCTTGTAAAACTATAAATATAATTTCAGACAAATTTTATCATTTCATCTTCATGGTTTAGCACAATTCTTAAAAAGTTAAAATAGGAAAAAAAATTGAACCAATTAATTTAAATCATTGACCAACTTATACGATCCAAAAATAAATCAAATAATTAATATACTTTCACACCAAATTAATTATGCAGAAATCATCTATTTTAAAACAATAGGTTAATGCAATCTTTCATCTTATAATTTTAGATAATCTAATAATAAAGTAATAAATTTTAAACTGTAAACAACAAATTATGATTGCCTTAGTAAAACTCATAATAGCTTAGGGCAGAAATAAATTATTCTATTCATACAATTTCCAGGAATTTGTAGTGATTCAGAAAAACTAATTTAAACTACGAGCAATTACATTTTCCATACGCTGGTACTTCTTAGAATTTTATAATTGCACAACCTTACATAACGACTAGTTTATCTAATTCCAATCTTGATTTGTCATAGATCAAAAGCAATTACCAGGGTTTTATAAAATTTATTTAAAAATTTATAGATCTTAAAAAAGGATAGTTGAAGAATTAAAGAAATTATATAAATAATTTGTGGAAAAAAAATCAAGACAACTGTTTTTCTACGAGGAAACAAGTGTGAAAAATCGAGCAAAAGCGAGTTTTTCAACATTAATTTGATTGAAATCCTTTTCAAAATATATTAAAAGTAATTTCCAACATATTTGACTAAATCTTGATCACATGACATGGCCCAGGTCATTAAAACTGTCTCTTTGTAAAAGAAATTTTGTTAATTTTTTACTTTAAGCAAAATTCGTTCATAGCTTTATTCTCTAGTAAGAAAAAAGTACAAATTATTAATTAATTATTAATAAAAAAATAGTCATTTGTGTATCTAATCAACTTTAAATATAAAAAACAATAATGAAAAATCGAGGCGAAGGCGAGTGAGTAACCAGTTTTCCAGCAAATAATGAAATTCAAACCCGAACAGTATTTTTTATTCTTTAAAATATTATAAAAACCACATTGAAAACATTTGAGCACTTGAACTTTTGAACAAAAACTTTAAATTAAATATTGACCAAATTTGTTTTAGTTTTTGAATTTCTTTTTTTTTTTAAACTTCAAACCAACAATGTAGAAAAGATAACTTTTCGCCATAGTATTGCAAAAATAAATTGAAATACAAATATTAAAATTAAAATGACTCAAAAATTAAATTTAGTTTTTCCAACAATTACCATTTTCAAATTCCAATTTTCCACTTAACAATATTTTCCGCTCATTTCCACCAAATTGGGCTCTCCACTGTGACCGAAGGACGGTCTTGACTCCGCCGCGCGCACAAATGACCGAATAAAATTTCATCAAAGTCAAGGGTAGAGTGTAATTTTAGACAAGGGCACTCCAATGGCGCAAGTTCGTTAACTAGTTTCCGTTTCACCTTTTTCTCTACCCAAATACAAAAAAAATCCATTCAAATCTCAATTCAATCGCTTTTAGCGAACAACAATTAACAGTCCATTATTGAAATCTTGAAATAAACTAAACTGAACAAATAAATCACCATTTGACGCAGACCAAGCAAATCGGAAATGAAAACCGCTGATAAATGTCTCTCCCACAAATGCATTCCCATTTGCATTTTCACCCTGACCCGGAATTTTCTTTCAAATTCTCTTAAAGCATTCCACAGCATTCAAGTTGTATTTAGATAATAGACATTTTTTGCGACTGTTATTGCAATTAAACTAATACAAATCGAAAAATGCGCACCATTCACCAATGGAACACAAATGTTTGTGCACTTGGCCAATTAAAATAACAGCCGCCAACAGGAAAAAAGAAGGTGAAAAAATCTGCACTTGTTGACATTTTGAACTATTTATTCCTTTAGTGCAACAAAAAAAACTAACAAAAACAACACACCATTAAATAGAAACAACTTTATCGCCTTAACTTACCCTTGTATTTTGGAACGAACACTTGGATATCTTTTGGAATGTTCTGATAAAAGTCCAGCTCGCGAATATTCAGCGGCTTAATCACCGTACTCTGGTTCAGCAACAGTAATCTGGTGTGACCTCCGACCTGAAATGGTAATCAAATACTAATTAATCCCAAATATCTGCAGACAAAAATAGTTTCATAGCTGAATTTCAGACAGAGAAACTCTATTCAAATTTGGCTCCGTGTCGCCAGAAAACTCAGAAAATTCAACTATTCCACCACCACCCAATCGTCATTTGGCGAATTACAAAAAGGCAAATGTAAACTATTAATATATCGACTGCTATTCTACAGAGTACAGACCAGAGAGGCTAATTAAAGAACAGCAAAATCGCTTGCCAAAATCCAAACAACGAGTTGTGTGATTAAATTTCGATTCAGTTTACGAAATTCAAAAAGAGAAAAAACCTTAAACAAGGTCATAAAACTTTAAACATTCGTCCAATTCAATTAAGATTCCTTAAATTATTAATAAAAGATCAAACAAATCTCATAGAATCAAATAAATATGTATTTAATGGGCTGATATTTAATGTTTCCTTTATCCAAGACTCTTTGATGAAGCTCAAGTTTTTAACACTCAAAAACAAGCTATTATAATTATGAATGAAGCCCCTTCTCCTAGCCAAAACAAAGAGTTTTGAAAAAGAAAAGGAAACCATAAAAAATAATTGATTCCCGTGAGAAAGTCTTGTTTTTGCCGACAATTCTTCGAGGAAAAAATACGCAAATACTCCTGTTATTGTTTTCAAAGAGTGTTTAACATCAAATTAGCAAAAATCGATTTCATTCATAATCCCCAAAAAGCCCACTCATTCTTAAAATTCTAATTGTTCTGCCACTTATTTGCAAGACGATAAATATCAATGGTTTATTTACAAATTCTGAACGAATCCTCAATGAATTGGAGACCACAAAAATATCTGTTCTTAATAATCAAAAACACAAAAGACCGATAATTCCTCGAATTGAGAGCTCCTCTCCGGACTTTGAAGCGATTAATCAGCTGCTTTATTTACGATTCAGAGTAAACCTTCATCATTTTCTATAATTTCTTTCTTTACGATCCAATTGTTCTCCTCCCTCTCTCTCCTTTATCAGCATTGTGCCACTTTTGAAAGAATTTCAAGAGTTCTGTCACTCGCACACGCCCCAAAGATCCCTCACAGATTCCACAACCGCAAAAACCCAGCATACGGTCGTCGCGCTCTCGCCAAACCCGCGTTATTTTTGGAATAAACACCAATAATTATATGATCTATAATACGAAAATTTGTACGCTTCGAAATTCCCCCCCACACTCGAATAATATTTTACTACGCGGATCTCTCGCCGCTTCACATGGCTTTTGCAAAAATAATCATATATTAATTTGGCCAATCTCATCGGAGCCAGACAGACAAATTCAAGCGTTTTTCCTCTTCAAAAAAGAAAATTCCTCTTGATTCATTCCTATAAACAAGAGGGTTTCCCAGCTTTTTATAGATCCTCACAAGTCGAGATCTTGTTTGTATGATCATTTCGAATTATGAATATTTCACGATCAAGATCTCGTAAAAATAAAACTAGTATCTTTTTAAATAATCCGGTTCAAAAATAAATTCTACACTTCAACCGATGTTTCAACAAATGTTCTATTATCTAACTAAAACTTGGCGAAATTAACTGAAAATAAACAACGAGTACATAAAAGTTTATGTTATTTATTTTTGACCATACAATTGACCATTTACTAAACTATGTATTTGTATTTACAGATTAAACTAATAATAAATTATCTATTTTAAATATATGAAAGATATGTTTCTAAGCAATCTTCTTTTTAGATACCGCAACAACCATTTCTAATCAAGATCTCACCAAAAATCATTTGCGATTATGTGATTAGCATCAAGCACAAATGATTCTGAGAAAGGTACTAAGATCCCACAGAGGACCAAAGACCCAGAAGAAGAAAGAAATGATTCTGAATAGGGTTTATGCATTGACAGATGTTTGCTACAGAAACAGAACAAACACTCATACGCCGAGACCATCCCATTATTCTCCTTGGTAACCATTTTATAATAGCACTCAAATACTAACAGAAAATCCGAATATTCCGCAATTTGTATGTCCAATCTAACCTTTGATGATTGGTTGTGGTAGAGTTGATAACCAGTTTCAAAGCTCCTAAATTCAGTAGATCGTGGAGATATCCTAACATCTGACTAGCGCTGTGGATAATTTTTGAGAGGGTATCTACCACCCGCGTGCTTGGGAATATAATTCCATCCACAAGGGAAGGATTTTTCTACACCAATATGTCCTTACACACTGCCGTAGCTACGGGTGTGCGGTGGGAACAGACCGCCCCGGGCGCATTTTTAACATAATATGAGAAATTTTAATATAGAACTCATTTTTAGACCTAATTCTATAAAAGTAAATTTATTTTATTACTCCTAAATCTACACTTTTACTCTATTTATAAGGCAATTTCAAAAAATTATGAAGAACATCTTTATTGTTTTTAAATTTTCAATTTATGTGAGGGGGCGGCAAAATTCATGCTTGACCACCCCTAGCTACGCCACTTTCCTTACAACAGTAATGTTGAACGCTTTTCTATTGATTCTTGACTATTACTATAGCCCGCACGAAATTGTCCACTCTTACCCAATTCTAAGGGCTGGACATCATGAAGCTTATAATAGTTACTGGTTATATCCCTTATTTTGCTTCCCGGTCAACCTACCATTTTGGACACTTGAAAAACGTGTGCTGTAGGGAGTTTATTTCCCCGCAAAATGCACAAGCGTCACTTTCTTTAATTTAAAATCTCTTAAGATAACTTCCAAAGTAGACACGGATGCCACTAAGAAAATGGATTAGATAAAAATTTACCTCCAAATTTATTCATTTGTTAATTTTTTAAAACATACAATTGAGTAGAAAGTCCAAAAATCATTTGATTAGCATTAAGCACAACTGATTCTATATAGGGCTTTAGTAATGGAAGATGTTCTATATCTTTACAAAATATTCTCGTTAATATTCATTTAACAATAGAAGCCAAATATTTATAGAAAAAATTTGATATTTATCAATAAGCGTATGTCCAATCTCAGATGTGGAAAATTTGGAAAATTGTTCCATAAATAAGTAGTTTTTAAATAATATTTTCATTATTAATTGGTTATTCGTTTACACACTAACATTATCTAACGTTTTCCTATACCATTCTATTGAAATTGCCAATGTAGAACTAACCCTTAACCATTTCCTTATAAAGTGTCTGACCTTTACTGCCCAAGTGAGCTATTGCCGTATGGGATTAAAACTCCCGATAAAGTCGTACAGTCTAAACCTATTTTATTCCTATAAATAATTTAAAAAATAAATTTGTGGACAAAAGGCGTGGGAAACTTTGTAATAATTAAGTTGACTATAAAAATGAGTTAGTCATGTATTTCTACTGAACTCAAAACCGAACCGGTTAAAACCACAATCCTTAAACGTTTCGGGCTAATTTTAACACTACCGAAATAACAACAAAATTTGCATTCATAAAGGCGCCTAATTGAGGATATTTCACAACTTATTGTCAAAATGAGCTGCACCGCGAAATATTTATTATTTTAATTGCAAAACATCACCTACACGTTCTAATTGTAGCGGAACAACTACATTACTACAGTTTGTTCCATTAAATCGCAATTTACGAGAATTCTCCGCTTTAATAAATTCCTTTACTATTGTGAGCTATTGTAGAGCCTGAAAATGGCACCACCACCTCCTCCATTAATTGTCGTTGGATAAACATGAAAAGTCGCGATTTTCGCCTTGGATTCGTGACAATTTGTCGCAAAAAATTATCGTCTCCAATATGCGAAAAGCCATTGGCGCCGAGAACAGAAGCGCGCAGATTCGGGATCGGGAGAGAGAATGTGTGATTCATGACAGATTAATTAATAACCGAGTGACCAGAACGGGGCAATCTTCCGGCTTGGAGACACACCGAACCACGTCGTCGTCGTCTTCTTTTCTCGTCAACGAGACAGGGGCAGGCACACAATCATCGAAATTCCCGTTCGCTTAATTAAAATCTCTTTCTCGATTAACGACAGTTTTCATAATAGTGGAAACTTAATTAAAATCTCATCCAAATATCAATCAATTCTAATTTAAAATAATAGAGATTTTAATGGCACGGAAACCACTGACTGGTTTATTTAATATCATTAAATGCCATAATGGAAATGTCATTTAATTGATGCTTAAAACAAATTTAAAAAATTATTGTCAGTAATTAATAAAATATTTATCGATAAAATTAATTGGAAATTAAGTGCACCATCTGCTTGATAAATTGATACAATGGACATCTTAATGACAAACTCATTTATAATACGCTTTAAATATACAAGTATTGATGATAAAAAAAACAATCACTCAAATTTCAGATAAAGAAATTGGATAAAATAATGAATTTTCTTTTCAATTCCTGGGCCCTGTTTCTGTAAGCTCGCTACCGTTTTCCTCGACGGTATGTTGTTGTAAAGTTGGAGAACTGAGCTGGGGATCTTACCGAAACAGGGTCTTTAAAGGAATATGGTGAATCATAATGATGATTGACTGTACAAAAGCTTGCATGGAATCTAGATAAGTTTGTAATGTTATACAAAAAATAGAAAACGTTTGCAAATGTTTTTGCATTCAATTAATTTTATTTTTTAAATTTAACAGGAAAATTTTAAAAATAGAAATGAGAAGTTTTTATTATGAAATCTTGTCTTAAATAAATGGGAATTATTTCTCATATTGCTTCCTTTAAATCTTGTACCGATTATTCCCATTCTTATGAGGTAAGATTAATTTTTATTATATTGTCTTTTATTTTTTAAATTGAGAGATATAATTTAGTTTTAGTTTATAGAATACCAAAGCTATGTTTGATTTATTTTTAATATTACGCGTATAATAGTCCACTAAGTTTATAAAGAAGTTGTTAAACATTAGGGTTATTTGAAACAACGAAAGTAGCAAATGTTTAAAAAAAATTCATGTATAATATTTTATAATGCTTATCAACCCTGTTTTATACAAGACATTATGCATTTTTTTAAAAAATTGACACAAAAACTTAAATATTAATTAAATTTCTTTACACAGATATTTCATCCTTTTATTCATAATAATAATAAAATAATTTTAGTCTTTATTAGACATATTATAATAAGACGAATATAATTAATTTGTACAAATAACAGTAAGTTTGAGATTAAATTAGCCCTTTAGCCTAATATCGCTGAAATTGCAAAAAAGAAAATTTATTTGTTTAAAACATTCGCCTAGAAATGTCATATTTAAAGTCAAATTGGCCTGATAGTTTTGTTTTAATCGAGTATGATTAATCGTTTGGTGATTTGATTCTTCATTTTGAAAGAATATCACGAAACCTTGGATACTGGTTATGAGAACTCTTGCTAATAAATGGCTATCGTTCGTCCAATTTATTTCTTCGTGATTCTACGAATGTTTTGTGTCATTTCCAAGTGCTCCGAAAACGGGTTCTATCGAGCATAAAGTGCAAAAACTCAGGACTTAGTATTAGCACATCTGAGATTTAAAGTACTCTAGATAGCTGAGATAATAAGTATCTCAAACCACTGCAACGATCATATCCAGGATAAATATTAAAAAAGAAAAACCTGTTTGCACAAAGCGTGCCGCGTTTTCTCACTTTTGACAACTAATGCATCTTCACACCTCTTCAGTTCCTACGACTACATGATCGAACTAATCTACGTACTAGTAACCCACCCTCCGAGTTCTTAAGACTTGACTTAGTATAAACTCTTGGGCATCGCTGAATTAATTAAATCTAGTTATAGTCTCCCCTCCTTATATTTATTTATTGAATTCTATGATATTCAAATTAAAAAGTTGGTTGTTACAGTAGGACACTTGAACACAAAACTAGTTCCTCTATATTTTTTAAATAAAATATGTCAAGGAGGTGACACTTAAATAATAAAAACGCTCTTTTTAGACACACAGAAAGTTGAAAAAATATTTCTTCTTTTTAAATCTTAAAACGAATCTTCCCAAAAAAAAATATTTCTTAAAAAAGGAGATCATCATCGTAATTCATATAAAATCTTCCATTTTGATGCATTTTTATTAATAGCATTATCATCAACCGTAATAATAATTAATTGCATTTAAACGACTCCCATAAATTACAGCCGAGTCTTTATAATCCTCCTACTGTAATTCACTCTCTGTCCGAATGTCTGTCATCGGGGAATAAATGAATGAAGATGATTTAAAATAGTAGTTCTCCTACCTGATTACTGAGCGGATGAATTGAGATCTCATAGTCACTGTCATGATGCTCCTCGGACTGGGCCGGAGTTAGTGACGGCCTTAGCAGCTGCTGGATACTGTTGTTGTTCTCTCCGGACGATGACAGGGCCTTCTTCTGGGGCGACAATTGCGGCACAACCGTGCAATTGACTTCGGACTGCTGCACTTTGGCTGACTTCGTTGTGGTCGGATGCTGCAACAGCAGTTGGGCAGTTTGTTGGCCATTCGTCGATTGTTGCACAACATTTTTATAGCATGGTATACAGTCAGAATCTCCCATGCCCCAATTATGCGAAAAGTATACCATTCCCCTTTACGCGAATTATTTTTAATTGCAATCTGTGTGCTTTTAGATTGGCAAGTTGAGGAGGGGTTTTCTTTCGTTTTTTTATCGTTTTCAAAAGAAACGAGAACAAACAAAACGGCAACAACTATTATCTTGTTTTAATTCACTATAATTTTTTGTTTTTTAATCTCATCCAGGCCCTTCTTTAGTATATCTGTAAACCCTTCTCGTCTTCCACACCTCCGTCCTCCTCTTCACCACCGTTCGAACTTGAGAACAGCCAAATGATTTTCCTCTTCTTTATTATAGTGCTCTGCTGCAGAATTCGCAATTTTCTCTGCACTGTCTCCTCCACCGTTACAAAGCCGCTAAACCCGTGTTGAGTAATTTTGGCGACTAGGAACCCTCCCCACTCTCTGTAATGAACACAATCGAGAATATTTACAGATTAATGAATTGGCTCTCTTTACAGTCGCTCTCTTTAGCAAATTAACTAGGATCAGCTATGGGAATAAATTAAGGGACTTTTATGAAGATTAAAACGTATAAAACTTTAATTAGCAACTTCATTATTCCTCTATCATTCTACAGTCTTCAAAACCTCTTTCACAAACATATCTTAGTTTAAAGAGAATTCAATTCTTGTGAAGAAACTTCTTCCCTCTCCCAATAAACTAATAAAATTGTTGAAAATTAAAACGCATTTCACGTGGTCAATGGATTGGCCGATTCCCCTTTCAATAGAATTTATTGGCGAAACGGTTTTGGCACTCGACTAACTTTCAGCCACCTGCTCACGAAGTGTGCCCGTGCCTATTTTACAACAAGTCTCGGGCATTTTCCTGCTCTCGAGCCAAATCCGTTTGTGCAATTCATCGATCGAAATCCGTTCACAATAAAAAAAATATTGAAAACCACACAAAAATCGACTCTACATCGTCACGAAATAAATTCCGCGAAATGGATTGCAAAATTTCAGAACCAAATAGAATACAGAGCAAAATGCCTCTAAATCAATTGTCTGTCACAAAGCGCTCAAACTAAACAGTCACTCAGCTGGTCGGGGGCTCACCTTGAAATGTGACACCGCTTTAAATGAATGCAAATACAAAACTGTATTTATCAGCTTATATCGATTTGCGAAACCTCTAACCAACAATTGTATGCTGTTATCCAAAACAGAGCACAGCAAACATTGCGCTAATCCAACGTTTAATGTCTCTCCCCTTCTATATCTGATTCTAAAAATACCTCTTTCGTTATTAAAAAGTCTGTAAAGATAGCAAGTGTAAAGACAATCTGATCAGGGGTACAACAAAATACACTGATAAAGAGTGATAAGTTTCGAGATTTGATAAAAGCACTTTCTTTGTTGGTTTTTCCATTTCAATTATTCAAAAGTCTGTCAACGGAAAAGTGGGTGATACTAAGCGCACACTTTTATAATTTATTTCCACAATGCAAAACAATTAAAAGCGATAAGCGACCTAGACCGAGAACAGTTTTTTTACGATCTTGAGAAGCTCTCGTCTATTTTCCGCATAGCATCATTCTCAAATCGTTCACACATCTGACAGGAAATCTCTCTCTCTCTCTCACTTGAAATAGAACAGAGAGATAGGGTTCTGCTGCCTGCTGATAAAATCATTAAGTTTTAAGTACGCAATTAAAGTGGAATTTATATAGAACTAAAGCACTAATTCTAAACATCCACTCTCACTGCAAAATGAATTCGCGATCAAAGCAAATAATCTCGGTAGAAGCCCCTCTACCGTTGATTAAACAGAGAGAAGCTCTTACACTTTACTTCGTTTAAAACCACCTGAACAAATTGCTATCTGGTTTAATCATTTATTACAAAAAAGGGTTAGTACCTTGTTCTCTCCCCTTTTCATCATCTCTCCATTTTTAAGACGAACGCTGTTTCTTGTTTCCCTTTTCTTAATCCCTATCTTAATATTGTACCGCCAAAACCAGACATTCTCCAAAATTCCCACGGAAATTACACAAATAATACCGCTTCTGGTCGGTTGCTTGCGATTGCCTCCCACAAATCCGATTGTAATCTTTGCTCTTTACAAATATTTCCCAGCAGAGACACACGAAGCACACATATTCCTCCCCCTCTTGGCGGCGGCTTTCATTAAAGACCCAGAGCCAGAAAGGAATTTGCTCTGTTTATAGACAAATTTCAAATTTCCAAGAACTCCCTATCCTCTCTCTTTCTTTGTAGATATCTCTCTTCTTAAGACTCTCACGCGCCCCAACCAAACCTAATTATACATTTATTTATTCAAAAGTCCATTCATTAATAATCTAATATCTCTTCCACTACCATATAGAATATTTATAAACATTCATACCGTGTAAAAGCTTTTAAGCTTTGCTGGCCTCGACTAACCTTCCCGTCCTACACAACTGGCTACACTCAACCAGTCACAACGGTACATTCAGCTGACCGAGGACAATGTCAAGGGAGAATTTCACCACCGTGTACAACAACAATAACGACACACAACCAAAGCAGAGAGAACGTTCTCGAATAATGAATGAATGGGAGTGCTGGCATAGTGAATGGATAGATTTCATATCTTTTTATTTGTTGGTGCAAACTGCCCATTAACACAGAAAATCAATACCACATAACGTAGGATTTTACTAGGTGTGTTATGTAATTACTGGAATAAAGGATGATGCAAAAGTTAATTCTAATTAATAATACTACGGCTTCTTTTGCTTATTGTATTGTTTTTATATTTTTATATGGACTAACTTAATTAAAGGGTGAAAATTAAGATATGAGTGAAATAAAATTTTAAATTAAAAAAAAAGATATAAAGGAAATAATATATGCATAATCTGAAAAGTGAGTATCTATGAATTTTCTTTAATATTTCTTTTCCAAACTGTTGTTTTCGAAAATATTTATAGGACATGTTGAAAGGAATTTTATTATGATCAATTTGGAAACATGATTAATCTTTGGCATAAAATGTTAATAATTGTTTGTGCTTCAAGGGTGCAAAACGAGCTGTTTTTAACGAAGGAACGAATGTGAAATACGAGCCATTAAGCGAGCTAAAAACGGATGTTACATCCGAGCAGGATATAATTTTTTTTAACTTTTCTCAAGAACCTTTTCCGTTCCAACGGTTTACGGATACTATTTGATCGAAATAAGGCCCTGGATTAAAAATTGAACCGTTTTTTACTCAAAATGGCGTCAAATTTTGACATTGAGACACATTTATTAGGAGAATTTGACTTTTTTTCATTAGTAAAATTAAAAATTCCAAATATTTTAACAATCAATATATAAGTGGAATCCAAAAAAGTCTTTCCTACTCAGGAGCAAATTCTTCTTATTATTATAATATGAAAACGACGAAAAACGCTAGTTGGTTAAATTTTGATGGTTGTAATTTTGTATTTATTGTTTCACATTAAAATGTGTGCTGATTTTACACGCTTGTAGCACAAATAACTATTTTTAGACTTATTTTTAAAATCTTAATTAAATACGTAATAAGATGTTTTTTAATCCGAAACTAAATTATGTATGGGGTTGTATTTTTATAGGAATATTTAGTAATTATCGTTTTAATTGCTCAAATAAACCATTATTTTAATCTAATAAAAATCCTGCAAGTAATTGAAAGCGTATTCACAGAATTTAAAGTGATGGACCCAGGTTTGAGACCTGATCGGACCGTAATTTTTTTCTATGGAAATTCACTCTTTTTCAATAATAACATTTTGTGATTAATATTTGTTAAAATACATTTACAAAAAATAATATTGCCAATACTATTCTTTCGCCTCCAGACATATTTTCAAAGTTTGGATGAGGAATCGAAGAGGTAAAACGGATCGTTTTATAATATTAGTAATTTGCTGCCACTCAATGAATGGATATAGATGAAAGTTAAAAAAAGGATTGACTTCTTCGTAGTATATGTGTTCTGTTCGGTGTCCTAAGAAATACATTATACAAAATCATTTGTTTTTGGTGCTAATTACATAACAAATAATGATTCATAGACATGGTATTCCATTGTCAATTGTGAAATATTGGCAAATGAGATATGACTTTTAAAAACTTTGATTAAGCTTGTTAACTTTTCGTTGATTATTTGTTTTAGTTCATTAGTGTTCAATTAAAGCTGGTTGTAATTTTAATCAATCAAAAATTTCAAACATCAAACATTAAATATATCTTAAAAAGGAACCATTCTTCACATCGAAGAATCTCGCAAATTAAAAACCAATTCAACAGAATCCTAATCTCCTAATAATTAATTTAATATGTAACGTAGTAAATAAACTTTATCCTTTGTAAACCATAAAGTAAGGTAACCGCATAAATTTAGATCCGATTTTAAAATTCCATCCCAGTTCACCCAATTAATTTTTAATTATCATTAAAGCAGAAATTACTGCCCTTGTTCATTGAGAGAGATAGGGAGTCAGGAAATAATCAATTATTACACAACCTGGATTTGAGTGTGGGCGTCGTCGTCGGCTGTAGAATAAACCAAATTCGGTCATTATTAACTTCTATTATGCTTCCGGGGACATGCCCTCGCGCTCGCTCTCTCTCCTTGAAAAAAAAGCGCGCCTCTCCCTTAATTGAGTCCATTTACTTAATAGCCACAAGCCAGTTATGTACAACAAAAATAATATAATTCCATCGCAAAATTGACATAGAAGAACACATAAACACGGCAATAAATTTCCTTAATCAAATTACGGAGAATATATAATTAAATAACGGAATAGAGAGACGACGTGATAAACTGGTTAAGGCGCTAAAAATAAGGCCAAAAGTTGGAAAAGAATAATAAAATGGCAAACACTGTTTAATTAATAATTATGTCCGATTAATTATCTCCTCTTCTCAAGAACAATAAAATGTCAATCGTGCCGAACTCTGACACACAAGGCCTTTCTTATCCACAAGATCATAAAACCGATCCTAATTACTTTTGAAAACAATTAATCATCGGATATCTTGTTGCAATAAAATAGTATATTTCGAAACAAGTGGTGGAACAGAGGTCACGAATTTACCATGTATTTTGACGAGCGCACCGAGTAAAAATAGGTAAATGAGTGCTATAATAACCGATTTCACATGTAAATTGAACGCTATTTTATGTAATTCTGAATAAAATACCAGGTAATCGATGATTAATAATAAAACCGTTCACAGCGGTTTTTCAAATCGTGCAACAACTCACAACGAAATTTTGAATTTAAATAATAAATTTGGTTTTGACAACAATATGTAATTTCATTAAATAGGTGACAAGTAAGACAGTCTGTTTATTAGAGTGAGATGGGAATACCTCTTAACGAAATTCTCAACCTAAAATATTTCAATAATAATGTGTAGAGATTTGGTTATGATAACAATAGTGGTAAACCGTCTCGAAAAACATGGTAAAACTATAATGGAATCGTTTCCAGCACAATTGGAGGTATTGGAATTTTGCTTGAATTCAAATTATATTTGTACACGAAACCAGTACTAATGCAAATAAATGGATTTAA
>JXOV01007852.1:23938-48335 GCA_001014945.1 Clogmia albipunctata | reverse complement strand
GATATTTTATTGATGACACATCTTCCGGATTCTATGTGCACAGATTTTTAAAGAAAAAATTTCCATTTGAAATTTAATTCACTTGATATATTCAAGTTTTAAAATTTGCCTCTAGTTGGCGAACGTGATTTTGGAAATTTCCAGTTACAATACATTTAAAACGAAAAGATGGTAAGAGACACAGTCAGAGATGGTAAACACAGTCAGCTTTTGTATGAAATTACCATTTTGTGCTTCTAGGTGGACTAATATGTAATTTCATTAAATTGGTCCCTAAGATGCGTGAAAATTTTGAAAATTATCGCACGCGTGGTGTAAAGTAAACCGTTACAGAAACAATTTGCGTCAAGAAAAAGCTAGTTTACGATGCGGAATTGCACAAAGTGCAATAACTAATAATGTCATTCTAAAAGCCACAACTCATGTCTGTAATAAATTTTCACGTGGTATTCATATATTCAAATGAACAACTTTCAATTTATTTCATTGAATATAAGTAGCACTTAATTTCAATTACATTTTATTTCAGAAAACACGTGTCAGAATTCAATAAAAAAGTTTAACAAGAAAATTAACATTATTTTACAATCGTTACACTCAGCAGTCAACGTCATTTGACCTTTGCAAATTCTAAACTTCACACCGAATACAAATTATTATCTGACAATGAGTTAATGCCAATAACATTGTTCAACATATTTCTATTTTAATGACTCAAAATAGATAATAACAGCAGAAATATTGCACAAATCAAATTGTACAGATTAGCCAATAAACAATAGGACAAGACAGCAAAAAAGTGATTGATGATTCACTTCAAACATTCGATTTCAAACCAGCTATACCATGTACCATTTACGTAGTTCAAAAGATCAATCAACCAAAAACCAATTCCAGTTGATAAAAAGCGCATCATAACAAAATAAAACTGGCAAAATTCAGTTTAAAGCAACTAAAGAACAAATAACAAAATTATCAAATTGTTTGCCTTGGGAGAAAATTCCTGTAACTATGTATAAATTACTAATAATCATTGAACTCAAAATATAAATATTAAACAAAATATTTAAAAAAAATATTGCCAAACCAAGTAAAGATAACGAATTTCTAGTAAACAATCGTGTAAAAAATTGTTTAAATAACATTGTAGAACTTTTTTCTGTCTCTGAGCGATAGAAAAATCACGCGCTTATTGTTGTTTTTAATCAAATTTTCGTAAAAAAAATTATGGGAGTTTACAGAAACAGGGTCCTAAACAGAAGTTTTATAATCAAAAACTTTAATTCAACAAAGAGAAGTATATTTAATAGTTAATTGAACACCGTGTGGGAAAAAGAACCATAATTAAACACGAGTAAAGTTCTACCGACCTCATAGCCGATGTGGTAACGCATCCCGCTCCCTCCTCGGATTNTCGATCCCTGGGCGGGTAGGATTGCCTAGGTCCTTTTTCAACTGGTCTAGGTCCTATTAACTGACTAATAAAACACCGAAAACAAATAGCCATGAAAAGTCTAAGCCCGTTGGTTGAGGTTAAGACTCCCTATTTATATAGTTATGTCCCTTACAGGAATTAAAAGGGGGAAAAAGTTCTAGAATACAAATTTAATAAGTTTTCTAAAAGATATGAGTGTTTAATTATGTGTTTTTCCAACAAGTTATTTACACAACTTTATACAATTCGCAAATTTGTTTGCTATTTTTTGACACAACCCAGTACTGAGTAAAAGTCTAAACACACACAATTATGGGAAGTATCTGACAAACGCATAGAACTTTCGATATCAAATTTCGATATTTCATGGAAATAGAACACAATGCATTGTATCATCACATGATAGCACCAATCAATTAAACCTATTTTATAATACAGAACCAACATTTAAGAAAACCCTTATTTTTGGGCATTTAATGATGAAGAAATCAAATTGATTATAATATCATAACCTACTTTAATGTAGGGGCAAGAAAAATGTCAAAATATATTTTTTGCACTTTCGTATCGAAAAGTTAGCTTTTCGACATCGATTTGAGTTTCATAATGCGTCACTTTTTCGCCCTATTTAAAATTTTGAAATTTTTATTGCACTAGGGCAAAAAAAGTCATAATTCTTCTAATAAATTTGTTTCAAAGACAAAAATTCGGCACCATTTTGAGGAAAAAACTATAAAATATTAAATTCAGGCCCTTATAAGGGTAAAAAAATCTTCAAATAGAGACCATTGTAACGGACAAATATTTTAGTTTTATGTGAATTTTTTAGGAAAGTGCAAAAAATGTTATGTCCTGCTCGGGTGTAAAATCCGTTTTTTACACCCTTGTAGCACAAATAACTATTCCATCCGAGCGATTAGAATCTAAAATTAAGATTTATAGTAAATGAATATAAGTATAATTTTTTAATTTTGTGTATTTACACGATTTGTACTTAACTGTGGGTATTATTCAATACCCGCATAATTAAACAAGATTGAATTATGGAATACTTTTTAGAAGAAGAATTGGTTACTTCCCTTATAGAATTCTATAAAATTATAAAATATATGATTCTTTATAATAAATTATTATGTTATGTAATTCAATAAATAATTCTCTAATATTTCAAGTACAAAAATGTCATTATGATACCAGTCAAAGTTAATATATTTTCAATATAAACGGATTACGAAACAAAGTTCCAATATTTCGTCAACCAATAAAATACAGATCAAAAGCTATTTAAATGTCAATTACTACTTAGAGCTGACCTTTAGTCTTAATATAATATTAAAATCGTCTAAAAGTTACGAAAAGAATATATAGCATTGGAGTATAATTCAATATCATCTCTAATCAGACCGACTTGACGTCTTTGCCTTTCAATCTCCTGACTTCGGAGCATAAGCAGCATGGAATTGTAGTAACAAAGGTCAGCGCTAATAAAAATTGTATTAAATTCCACCTGCGCCAGCACTTTTTGCCTATTCCATGGGATTAAAAAGCACAATATTTACGTCACCAATAAATTCCACCAATCGATTCCAAGTTCAAGTCAATGCGGTGCATGTTTCACGCATATTATGGCGTCCTTTCCCAGCACCAAACCCCTCTTTAATAATAAACCCATTCGACTTAGAAGAGGTGAAATAATAAAAAAATTAAAGTATTCCTCTTTTTTTCTGTGACGTCAATCGATGAATCTTGCTTTACCTCTTACCACTTTCCAGGAATTACGCAATTCCTTGGAAGATCACAATCATCATCGTCATACAGTCTGGCTTCTTACAAAAATAAACGACTGAAACCCCCATGATGTTAGTTGATTATTAGTCTCCGCTTTTTGCGTTTGCTTTTTCCTCTCCTCCAAAAGACTGGATTATGGTTTTTATTACGATTCATTTATAATCTTTAAGATGTTCTTAATGGATTTATTATTGATAAAATAGAAGATTGAATTTAAATTTGCCAAAAATCACCTATTTCTACAAAAATTTCTGAATGATTTCTTCCCATGTCAGTCTAACCGCATCTCGACATTTTTTGCACAAACCAACTTTAACCAGTTCTACTGCGTCTGCTCGTCTGGATCAATTATCACAAATCATCATCATCCTCTTTGACTAACATAATTCTTCGTCCCACAGTAACGCACAAAAGTAACGGAACAGACTATTTTAAAAATTAAATGCAACGGAATAATGATGTCAAATTTCGATACTTTCAAGTATAAATGATTACTGATTACTTTTTTTAAAGTATCGAATCTTACTTATTCGATATTGATACTTTTTCCAAATGCTTTTTAATCAAAGAATCTATGGCCAGATTACATAGAAAAAGCATTTGGAAAAAGTATCAATATCGAATAAGTAAGATTCGATACTTTAAAAAAAAGTAATCAGTAATCATTGATATCGATATTTGACATCACTACAATAGAACGATTTAATAGACATATTTTAAGATTATTCTTTTGACTTTCTGATGCAAATAACTTTAGTAGTAGTTAATAACTGATGTTCTTTGTTCAATACCTAAAACATAAATCGGTACTCGATAATTTAAAATGTAATCACTTTAAAAAGTAATCAATTTAATAAGTAATCAATTCAAAAAGTACTAAAACGTACTAAATAATCAACCAAAAGAATAACACATTCCTTTTTATACATAGAGAACGAATATAGTTTTAAAAATCAAATAAAAACGGAATCATTCAGTTCTAAAATTTGAAATGTTTTTTTAAATTCTCCTTTATAATGTTAATATGACAATTGATATCACCCAAAATGATATTTAATATTTAATAAATAGAAAAAATATCCCTTTTTTCAAATGATTATTAAAATACCGATTATTAACATTTCATTACTTTGAAAAAGTAATCAGTAACCACGATTACACCACGAGTAACGACTTTGCATATCATTTGTACTTCATACTGGTTTTCAATCAATTATTAAATGATAAATGTGTTCTTTATTGAAATTTAAAACAAATTTATTCAAAAGAGATTGTTGCTAATCTTTTTTTGTCTTAATAAATTTATAATTTGAAATTTATTAAGCAGCTTTTTTGAGTTGTTTCAGTTTTAAAAACATATTTTCACGTAATAATTTTAAAATTCTAGAATTTAAACGTTATTTAACAACTATAAAATACACATAAAAATGCTTAAGGGTTAAATAATGTTTCACTTTATGATCTTAAGCAAAACTTAACACCAAAACGATAATTTTCCTTTAAAAACCTATTCTTAGTTCTTACTCTACATCTTTTGATCTAATTCTTTTGCGCGGTACTGTTCTCAGAAAAAGCGCAGAAGACTTCTTCAAAAAGTAGACGGCATTAACCCACTATAACCATGGGAAAATCGCCAATGGAAATTTACCAAAGATTTATTTTATTAGTGTTCATTGGCCCCCCATCTACAATTACAATCACCTTGGGTATGCTCTTTCACGTCATTCGATGCATCATCGCGAACCCTGCTGTAATATTAGACACGAACAAATCGCATTAAGTTAACATTTTGTAAATATAAAAAACGTGGAGTCTGCACTTTAAAAGTGAGTCATTAAACTGTTTTGACGTTTAAATATGAGGGTTTTGCAATTATTTTGCATGAAAAATAACCTATTTATTGTTTGATAAAAATTATAATTCGCAGAAATGTCGATAACTCGGTGTTATCTAACTTTAGAACAAAAAAACATACGTTGCAATCATTTGATACTTAACATGGAGAAGTTTTTTTTCGAAACGAGTTAAATAATATTTGAACAGTTTATTTGGTATTTTTTAAACTTAATTAATGTTTAATTTCACATTCTTCATAGCTTAATAGTTATTAATACAAAAGGACGATAAGATTAGACATTATTAAACACAAGAGTTGTTTTAAGCCGCGAGCGAAGCGAGTGCCTTAAAGAAGGGCTTATCGACCGAGTTTTATACAAAATTTTATGCATTTTTAAATAAACTTACATAAAAATCTTAAAAATTCTTCGAATTTCTGTAAAAATATATTTTGATCTGTTCCACATACTATGCCTTTGTTGTTTATAAATATTTCAATCGTATTGTGAGAAAGGGATAGAGTATTCCTAAATTAAAAATAAATTCAAATAAACTAAATAAACTAGTGTAACGATTTTGTTAAACATTAATTTCATTGCACCGATCACTGAATTTAGAGAAACTTTATTACAATCACTTTGGATTTCTCCGGGACAAATTCGAAGTTTGAATATTTGGATAGTGTTTATGTTTCTATTTCATAACAAAATGTTAGTTCGAAACAGAATTTTTAAATATTAAAATCTATAACTGTAATTTGAGTGTTAGATAATGTAACAGTGAAACCTCCAGTTTCAAAATAACTTATATACAAATTATATTATAAATTAATGAATTTTGTTTACGGAGGTCACATTTTAATAATAATAAAAAAAAAGGCACTAGTGCATTAAAGAATTCTTTATATCACTTGTGCTATAAAAACGACTTCGACAGAACAAATTTGTGTGTGTCATAATATCAATTTTAAGCAACAAATATGCATAAAAGATCTTAAGCTGAGTTTTAACCAATAAACCTGTCTAATTACTGTTAAATAATAGCTATAATAAACAATTAAAAACTTCAAAGTTGCCAAAAATATTCTTATATTTCATTTAAATCACTTTTACGATTTAAAAACCACAGAAAGTAGCTAAAAATATTCCTTGCATTCTTATTAAATTACTTTTACTGCCATTTAATCTACTGTTATTCCCATTAACCAGACTTAAATAGAATCAAATAACTATCCGACATTCCTCCACAAAAATTCACACACAATTTTTTGTTCGCAAATAAAAAAAAATGGTTCAAAAATTTCTCGAAATTCGCAGACATTCCGCCGAGGTGAGCAACAACTTTCAATTTCGAGTGGCACAGGTGTCTGTCTCTCTGGGGCTTTGTGCGCGCAAGTTTGATCATAATTCGGGCAGTTTAATTGCAATCTCACTTACTTAACCGACTTGTGTCCAATTGGGTGAACTTCAACTGCCACAAATCAATCACTATTAACCCGTTTCCCACAATTAATCAACGACTTTAATATGCCCAATTCTAATTGACGTAATTACTGCGCAAATATTGGCACTTCTTGTTTGGCTTCTTTTTCTCCCTCTTCTTCCACGAAAGCCTCCTCCTCAAACCCAAACTCTTGGGTTCAAATTTGACAAATTTATGAGTCCGAGGCCTTAATTGCAACGCGCGCTTTCTTTACAAATAATAATCTGCCTTCCCCAAACACACACCCTCCCACAATTCACCTTGATTATCTAACAATTAACCGAGCTTGTTGTTATCAATTAATTAAACAGTTGTCGACGACTTCGTGCATTGATGTACTTTAAAGAAAAAATAAAGGAGACCCTCCTCTTGTTGCCACCTCATCCACATTTCACCGTTAAAAATAATACTAAATCGCGTATCTCAAATCCATCTCTTTCCGCTCAAACCCTCTGATAAGCACCTTATTTCAAACAACAAACATCCACCTTTTTACACAATACACAATCTATATTTGTTATCATTTCATATATATGTTTTTGATAATAAAATGCCTTAACACCATGGACACCAAAATAGATTTACATGCTATTTGATTATCTTAATTTTCCTGTTATTATTTGGCTACCGTGTTTTTCCATCATCTTTAATGTCCTCTTTAGGGTTGTCATATTTAAAAAGAAGAATCATATTTTAATGGTTACTTGACCAACAAAGATTATATTAATGATTTTTATCGACCGTGTTTTATATAAGACTTTATGCAATTTTTTAATAAATTAACATAAAAATCATTAATTTTTAAGTAAAAATCATGTTTATAACTCACACAACAAATTTATATTCCTGTTCTCGTTCTAAAATATCTCTGCCACGGAGATCACACATTATTATTATAATAGTATAGAAATATAAAATACAATGGAATTACAATGTTATAACAAGTTTTCTAACCCATGTAATCGAGGAAGAGCTGCAAACGTGCAAATTCGTCAATCCGTTAGGATTTTTTTTCTTCTACATAAATTAATAATAAGAATAACAAACTTCATAATATCTTTTATAGAATAAATACTAGTACTAAAATATAAATTTTACTAGTGTATATAGTTATTTAAAGAACGTGTGGGAAAAATGGATTATAATTGAATACGAGTATGTAAAAGTAACGAGTGTTTAATTATGTATTTTTTCAACCAGGTTTTTTACAAAATTTTATGCAATTCGCATAATTATTAGCTATTTTTTGCGAAATATGACGACAACAAGTACTAAATTAAGATCTAACACATACAATAAAGTAAAGTGTTTGTCAAGGGAATAGAACTTTAGGTTACAATTATTCAATATATCATGGGAATAGAGCACATTACACTATATCACTGATATACCGTAATAGCACCGATCTTTTAACTAGCAATTAGGCACTCATTCTACATTTAAGAAATATTTTACGTCTGGTCATTTAATAGGGAAACATTCAATTTGATAAATAAACCACGGCCTAATTTATTGAAGTGGCATGAAAAATGTCAAAATATATTTTCCATCCGAGTTACTAAAACTTAAAATTGTAATTTTTAATAATGTATAACTAAACATTGTGTAATTATGAAGGACTTTATAGAAGAAGCATTGGCTACTAAAATGTAAATTGTAAACATTTTTCAATAGAATTGTATACAAATATAAAATATTGGATTTTAATTTATAATATTTTCCAGTTGATCCCCTTTTCATAATTGATATAAATTATATATTTTTTTAATTAATTTTAACGTAATCTTTAATAAATAACAAAAGACATAATTAAAATCAGTTTTTATTGTAATTCATTGAAAAACCATAAAATTTCGTATTCATTTCTGGAGAAAGGTTTCATTCCACACTGACCTACTTTTACTCTAACTTGGTTTTTGTAGAGGTTTGCAAAACTTTGTCACATTTTAATTTAAAAATATTCTAAAAATGAAGTCTAACGTCATTGCTATTTAACTTATTGATTTGTTCTTTAACTCGATTTTAAATACCAAACTAAACTTAGCCTAAACCCGCTAAAAATAGTTTTTATTACATTTTTTCCCCAAAAATGCAAATTCAAAGTTTATTCTTACTATAAAGTTCAGAGTACAATATTCTTAGATAAAAAAACAACACAAACGGATAACAACTCTAATCAGCTCATAAAAATCTTCATTGTTATTCCATCATACAAATCTTAAAGCACACAGTTTTTTGTCTGTTTGGTCACTAAACTGATTATTTGATAAATAAAACCACCACACTTCTGACGTCAATCGGACGGATTTCTCGCGATACAATATGATCAATTTAGGCAAATTTTAGTTGACAAACCTGTTCCTGTTTTTTTCCTCTTCTTCTCCGGTTCTTTCCTTTTACTATTGTGTACCCAATTAATGACTCAATTGTTTAACAACGACTCTTCTAATCTATCAAAATCCGGCCTCTAGAAAAACACTCCATAAATCACTCAATAAAACTGTTAAATCCTACCACCGACAACTCCCTATAAAATCACAAATTATTCAAATTACCCCACACTAAACGAAAGCAATGATAAAAAGGTGAATGCCATATTAAACATAAATATAAATATTTTGCTCCAAATTCCACACTTGAGAAATGGAACGAGCAAAAAAAACTATATTTCTGTTGACAAACACAAAACTCAAATCTCTTTATCATCATCTAGTATATAAAATTGAAGTGTGTCCAATTTTGAAATGGAGACCGCTAATTAGCACCTCTGATAATTCATATCAATTAACATACCATCCAATTTCGTTATAAATAAATTTGAATATCACTAAAATTTATTGACTCGATCGATTTCTGGAAAAATCCAAGATTTCAAGACCTCGAACCGTATTAACAAATAAATTTAATTTGTGGTGCCAATTGATATTAATTAATTACTTTTTAGTGGTGAGTGGAGTGCGTCATCTTCTAACAATCAACACACAATTCCTCTTGGAACCGACAATTAACAACGAAAGTGCTAATGGAAAATTTCCAATATAAAACCGTAAACAAAGTCATTAAAAACGAACATTGTTATTAAAAGAAAATTAATTTTAATTCAAAACTTTAGAATTAATCCAAAATCTACCCATACATTTATTATAATAATAAATAAAATAGTAATTAGGGCCTCAAGGGTGTCAGTTGTTTTGTCATAGCCTCGAAAAGTGAGCAGAACATGCATTTATTGCAATGCAGTCCTCTTCAAAACATATTAATATAGCGTCATTTTTTATCTAAATAAATAAATAAAAAAAAAATTTATTCCTTATAAATCATTGATCCAAACAAGACATTTAATATTCAAAAAAAAAGTATGTATGCTAATCACGTAGCACATAAGGTAAATTATTTCAACATAATGTTATGAACACCCTACACCCTATTGCAAATATTTGAATAGTCATTACCATTAATTCAATCATCAATATCTCCAGTACTATCCATAATTTGGAATAATTCTTTCATATTGCTTTAAAGGGGTTCATTGAAAGTATAACTGTATAAAAAGTTAGGTGTTAGATTATTCAGAATTTATTCTGGAAGGCAAAGATCTGTGTGTCACCATTTTAGTCCCTTCTAAAACATTGCAGCTATTGGAACATACTTTCTGTTTGTTAGTTAATGTTATTATTTTCTGTTTTTAAGGTATTAAATTACTAAAATCGTTGAGTATGTATTTCTTTTTATGGTTTAAAAAATATATTACTTATGTTATAAAATATAGTTTTATTATGAACTATTAGAATAAATATAATTTCATGCGTTTTTGCCTAAAAATACCAATAATTATTAAAAATAATACCAATAGTAACTTAAAACTTAACATTATCATTATTTAGAATAGATTTATTGAATAATCAGCAAAAAATAGTGTGCAGATTGCATTGCAAAATGAATATAATATCAATTTTGATAGGGTTCACACTGATCTTGCATTAAGTGTGCTATAATTTATAATTTTATTTGAAAAATAGGTATTAAATATTAAATTCAGAAAAGTACTAAATTATTCTAAAGAAAACCCCACAAATTTAATTGGTTTCAGTAGTACAACCAACAATTTGTTTAATAACCCTAGGACCCACCGAATTAATGAATGAACATTATATACTCGTACAATTGTGGATACAATTATTTCCTCTTGGTCATGATTATAATTGTTTTTGTAGTTCATAAATTGGCACAAATTCCCACCTGTGTAAAAATTATACATTACAAAGCTCAAATCAATAAAAAAGCTTACTTTTCTATATAGGAAAGTAATGAAACAAATATAGCATCTAATACATATAATTAAGATCAATATCCTGACTTATTTATGTTTTAAATTCAAACAAAATTATCTTAAAATATTAAATTTACTATAGAATTACATTATAGATTCGTATATAGATAGACTATAAATCAATTTATATCGTATAAAACAATGGAACCTTAATAAAACCATAAGCATTATAAAAACTATAAAAAACTATACCACAAACTATCATGTTGTTATACAATAAAACATACGCCAATGGTTTTCAGAGCTACAAATCTGAATTGCTTTCATAAATTAGTATGTAAAACATAATAGTCTTCCTAAAAATTGGCCTTGGGAGACCAACTACAGTTATGTCACTGATAAGGTTTATTAGTGTACTAATCTAATCGAAAATTAACTATCCTATGGAATATAGGTCATAGGGGTAACTAAGGCTTGATATTGATTAAACAAGCTCCTCTGGGATTAGATATTCCATGCTAAAACAAACCACATAACCAAATCCTTTTACAATAAATCAGAAAATTAATAAATTAGTTTGAAAATAAATAAATAAAAGTGATACTTTAAAGCTTACAGATTTCTAAAATAGCCTTAAAAGTCTTCTGATCTAGAATCCAAAATATCTTTTGAATAAATTGACATTCTCCTAACAATCTAAACTAATTTATGAAAAGTCTCTCCATAAATTAATGGCATATCTAAACTAATTAATAACATTTAATAAATGGCCTATAAAAAGCATAAAAATGTCGTCCGATAGCTGATAAAAATGTATACCAAACATTCATGAACAGTGTTTTTTTTTGCCTTCCGTTCAACAACTTTTGACAATGGATCCATTCACCGCGCAGATTCGCACATTTATCAATTTTGGCATTTGTGAGATAAACAACATCGATTGTCGAGATAGATTTCAGCAAGAAATTTGTGAATTGGACGGAAAACCACCGTGAAGCCATTAGCTTACGGAACCGCATCCTGTTGTGGACCACTTTTAACCGTCCCCCTCAATTCCTCAATCTTCTGTTCTCCCACAAAAATAACTCATAAGCAAGCGCGAAACAGCAATAAACCGACCACATATTACTTTATGGCAAAAACCTGAAAAATTACACAAAAATAACGATAATCAATCGTGTTTATTTTTTTGCTCCCCCCAACGAGCCAGCGAACAACAATCATACCAACCACAAACGATTGGGGGTCCGGTTTGGCCTGAGAGCCATTAAACCGAGACTATCTTTCTCTCTCTTGAAATTTATAGATATATATCCAGATAGAAACGATAAAAAATCCATAAAGTTAATCCGTTATCGTTATATCATTTTATACTCCATCGTCACTGAATGGACTTGTCCTCGTCTATTCTTTTTTCTCAGCCCCATTTTTAATTATAAATAAAACAAACAAATCTCAACGCTGATTATTGCGTTTCGAGTTTGACCCACCAGCATTCATTGGTCCATCTAATCCGAATTGAAGGTGTGTCCCCAGTCCGTCCCCACACCAATAAATAGCCTCTCTTATCAAGTTCCCAAGCAAATTCTAAAACGAAAACATTGGAAACTAGTTTGTCTCGATTATGACTAAATCAATTTTGTCAAGCAAATCCGTTTTCTGACTTTAATATTTTTGCAAAAAAAACCGCCACTAAATATAAAAAGAAACACGTTTAGTGAGCTAAAGTTAGACTTTGAACAATTTACTCCTCAACTTATCATCACCATTTCATCGGGTATGTAAATATTATTCTCTCATTTTTAGTACGCGCGCGCGCTATTTGCGGAAATTTTTGTTTAATAAAATTAAAATTTCAAATATTTGACATGAATACAAATTCTCTTTTTTCTTCTATTCAAATGTAAATGGTACTCTTTTGAATATATATATCACAGGAAAATGTAACTGTTATTTGATTAATTTTAATCAAATTTATTAGCGCTTATCTCTAGACGAAATCAAAACATAGACCCCAGGTCTAATCATTGTTTATACAAAAATGTGCGAAAAACTTTACTAAACACACGTTCTTCCGTATTTTGAAAAAAAACCTAAGCCCGTGTATTTTATTAGCTTTCCACGCGTGATTTTTAACACAAATATCGCAAATAATTGGATAAATTAAAATATGATGAAATATAGTAAATAATAGTTCTAAACAAAATTAAACAATTACAAGTGCTAACTTCAAAATAACTAATTTAGTTCTTAAATTATCGTGATTTTTTTAGAAATAGAATATTAATTGATTCAATTATAGATTTTAAGTCTAGTTTAATTTTAAAGTTAGTTAATAGCTCTAAATAAAATTATCATTCAATTAAAAGCTCTAACTTTGCAAATTTGTTTAACAACAAAAAGATAGTCTATAGTTAATTGAAAACTTTAATAATATAACAGTAGGTTCTTTTATTGTAATAAAAGAATATGATGCAATATTTCAATTATATAACCAAGAGCAAATTCTGTTTATAAGTGGTCTAAATTTAATATGTTGTAAGGGAATTTCCGTATATTCCGAAATTAGCTGACAATTTAAACTAACTGTATATATAACTAATAACAACCCCTCTTTTCAAGTGTCTAGATCTATACTGCCCCAGTGTGCGATGCAGAATAGTGGGTCCAATAAACACTTTTATCCATTTTTGTTGCTTTAAATTGCTCTGTCAAAGACGTTATTATAAAACAAGTTTTTTAAAGAAGTCTTTAAAGCACTAGTGCCCTTTTTATTATAAAAGTGTGACCTCCGTAAACGAAATTCATCAATTTATATGAAAAGTTACTTTGATACTGGATGTTTTACTTTTAAATATTGACGAATATTGACTAAAATTATCCGACACCCTCAAATTACAGTAATGGATTTTTATATTTAAAAATTCTGTTGCGAATCAACATTTTGTTATGAAATAGAATCATAAACATCATTTAAAACTAGTATCCAAATATTAGAATTTGTACCGGAGAAANAAAGCGATTACCAATTAAGTTTCTCTAAATTCTGTATTCGGTACAATGAAATTAAATTTAACAAAATTTCAAAACCGTTACACTGGTTTATTTAGTTTATTTAAATTTATTTTTAATTTAGGAATGTTCTATCTTTTTCCCACATTGAGCAACAAAGGCATGTATAGTGTGTGGAACAGAGCAACATATATTTCTATAAAAATTTAAAGTATGTGTAAGATTTTGTGTTAATTTATTTAAAACTGCATAATTTTGTATAAAACACGGTCTATAAGCATTATTAAACACTCGGGACTTATTTAAAACACTCGCTACGTGCTTGACTTTAAAGAATCCTAGTGCTTTAATATGCCTTATCTTATCGACCTAGTTGTTAACAATTGCTAACAATTTAGTAAGGGCCAGAAATGGAGATAGGTAGGGAGAGCTAGGGAGATATTCGAGAAAGGGCATATGGCTGTCTACCATTCATCGGGTGATACGTTATCGTTACAATTATCTTATTTATATATTTAAAGCGGATTCTGCGTCCAACCTACCAATTTACCAACCAAGATCAAATTAACATATAAAAAAATTGGGGTAATGCATGACTAATTGGAAAAGGACGAATAAAAAGCAATAGAAATTTTATAACAAGTGTTGAAAAATGTCCACCTTTGTGAGAATGGCCAAGAAAAAGAACTCTCTAAAAGAAAGGCACGTCTCATTGTTCTTCAATACGTTTATTCCTTCTTCTTAGCCTTAGACTATAAAAACTGAAAGATTTACATTACATTAGAATAAATAAATTACATTACGAATATAATAAATACATACATTTAGTGGATTAACATAATTCAACAGTTTTTCGGCAGTTCACAAAATTACAAGAAAAAACGTGGTAAATATTCACAAATATCTGTACAACAAAAATACTATAAATCAATTAAAACAGCAAATTGATAATTAATGGCAAAACAGATTTTAACAGTAGAACCTGGTTTTAAAAGATTTTTAACAACAAGTTATCATTCCGAGTTTTTACCAACCCAAAAACACCAATATTCTACAATGAACAAAGACTTACAAAAATGCGGATTTAGCAATAAAAAGTAGTCGCCTTTTATTACAATAATTGTACTTCCTTAACACTAAAACCCCTATAAAAATCATACAAAATTAATAAGGAAACCTTTTTGTTCAATTTAATTTAAAGGGTTGGGTTAAACATTTCCTCATTGCCAAAACTGAATGTCCATTAAAATCAGCATTCTAAAAAATAACAGAACAATTTACAACAAGAAAAGAGATCAATCAGAGTTCAAATACATTCCAAAAAAACATGCAAAAAATTAATTGAAACATAATTCTAATCAATTTGTTTTGCAAATCAATTTGTAGATCATATGATTTAAGTTCTGTGAACCAAACAATTTAATTTATTGTTCTGCCAAAAAAAAGATAACATTATTAACCAATTAAGAACTCTTTCTTCTATTGTGAATTGAGATAACGAGAAGACGAAAAAACAGGCCACTTATGCTGTTGCGGATATCATCGTACAAGTGAGAACTCAATCTATTCTCCCGAAAAAAACAATCCAATTACGCAAGTGTAATTTTTGCAAACAATTGGCGCGCGCAAACAGCCTTTATACGAGTAGTATTACTCATGCCTATGTCAATCGGTTGAATAGTGACTTATTTACAAAGAGAGAGGCAGTGGTTTTTGTTATTCCCCCCAGGAGGAGGAGGAGGACCGAGAGACATGTGGTGTTCCAAGTTCAGCTATTACGACGTTAAACTATTTCGCTTTTTTCCCTCTTCTATTTTTATTTTTTTTCTCTCTGACCATAAAAAATTCAATTCGTCATTTCATTACGTCAGATTAAGTGCGGCCCCTTTTTATTATTGTTACAAGCACAGCCAGCACCTTTTTGCAGTCTGGGTTCCATTTCAACCTGAAGGCTTTTTTCTCCACTCATTCAAATCACTTTTCCTTTGCAAAGTGTCAGCCTCAGCCAGCCAGAGCAGTGTCTGATTTGCTGTTGCCATTAATTTCCTCTATTCTCCCGACAAATATTCGCAATAATCAGCGCACAATGTGACTTTGCTTTTGTATTATTGTTGCTGCTTGCTTGTAGACGACAGACTTTTAACATCATGTGATCTTTGCTCTTTAGCCGCACTTTAGCTAAAATAATAATAATAATAAAAACCGCACCAAGCAATTGAAACCCCGCCTTAATCAATCGATTCGCCGATTAAACTTTTATTTCGCTTTGATTGTCCCATTATCGCCTGATTGATAATTACAATTATTATTACTTTTAGATCATCCCTGACCTTCATCATTTTTTTGCGAATTGGAAATAGTTAAGTTCACAATTCCATCAGAAAAGTCATGATCTTGAAAGAACACATTTTATTACTGTTTTCATACAAAAAAATATGCATAAAATGTCGGTAAAATGAAATACTTTAATCAGGTTGATAACAAATTTGTTTACAATGGAAACTTTTCGCAAAATATAATTTTTAAGTCAATAAAATTATACTTTGCTAAAACCCAAAGGCTTCAAAATTAACATCAACTTATTATTGAAAATAAAACGTTATATTTTAGCAAAGGCCTTATGACTAAAAGTCTTTTCTATTATTCATCTTTTAACAAAACACCCCCATTATAAAAGTAAAAGAACACACATTTCAGGTGTTATATTCAAAAGCGTTAAGAAATTTTATAAGAAAACCCTTTTATAATCAATCAAACCAATTGTGTTTAAGATCTTTTTAACTTCTCTTTGCAATTAAATGTCATAAAGTAAAGAAAATTGTAAAATTTAGAATGACTGTATTCATAAAGACTTTCATTACCATTTGTTAGATAATTCTAGATTAAGACTTTGCCAAGAAACAGTGAAGGATAATTATGATAATCGAGAAGTATATAATAAAATTCTGAAATTCATCAAAGATAATATATTTAACTTCATAATGTACAATAATATATACATTCCTTTTGTTATGTTATGTTAGGTTGAGCATTTGAGCCATACAAGAAGCTTCGATTATTTGCCTTACGACGTCGATTATCAACCTCCCTACCATGCCCTCTCTCTCCCTCATTTGTCTACTGGTGGAAACATTCCGGATCGAGGTTTGGTAGGATGTTATAAGAGTCGCTTTGTAAGTTCGGGTTTCAATTGGTTAGTTTTAGGATAGGTTTGGAATTGTAGGATCATGGGTTGTCCCACCGGAGATTGAATGAATGTCTTCTCTTGACAGACGGTCTTTTTGTAGCAATAGTAATTTAAAATATTATTAGATACCAATTAAAATTATCTGCGCATAGAACTGATAACAAACCCCTTCTTTTAAAGTGCCTAAACCTATACTGCCCTAGTGTGTGGTGATGAATGGCGGGTCCCATAAACACTTTTATTTTATCCCATTCCAATTCCAATCATTTCCAGGAATCATTATAAGTATATAACATACTGTATCGACTGCAACAATTTAGCTAGGGACAGCCAGTGCGATAGGCAGAGAGAGCTAGGTGGATATAAAAGGCGTATGACAGTTCACCATTACACCAGTGATGCTTTATCATTACAATTATCTTATTCTTACATTTATATATGAATAAGAGCCATCTATAATCCCCCAGTGTGTTCTGTGGCCAACCTAACAATTTACCAATTTCAGGAAAATAATTGTAAAATACTTATGACCGATGTCTAAAATGAATTTACTTGAAACATTTAAAATAACATATAATTTTAATTAATCCAATAGCCATTAATTAAGTCAGGAAAGGAATATTCCAAACTGCAATCAATTTCCTCTCCAATTTAATTCCGGATTGGCATCAGGATAGAATTGATTTCCCTCTAATATCAATAAAAAAAGAGATAATATCAGCTAATTGCACTCTAAATAAAACCCAACTAAAATTCAAAGGTCGCCATTAATGACGGAAATATAAATTAAAAATTATGGCACACACAAATTACATGAGAACTCTCCGAGTCTCTCTCTGGTATTAAATTAATAATAAAAAATAATAAATGCCCTGTGCGACGACAGTGGTGTCCACAATTAACCGATTTACCAACAGTCATAAAATAAGAGTCGTGACTAAACCGATCGGAAACACTTCTAAAACTATCTTGTTGCATTTTTCAGCCAAGCTAGTAGAATGAAAAGAAAGAAAAAATATTCCGCCAGTATAATTGGGTAACCGTAGACCTTGTGGCTCCGTCTCTCTACCCATCCAACAATAATCGCATTCACACCAAAAGACTGCTAATTAGCTTTTAATCAGGCGTAATTAAACACCGCATCGCACTGAAATCCAATTCAAATTGACAGCTTTTGACAACATTCTTTCTCCTTTTTTAATTTGCAAACCCAGAATTTTGCATTTTCATTCATTTTAACCGACCAAAATTGAACTGAGTCGAGTGCCAAAAACAACCACCTCAATCAAATTAGTGGTCCCCCACCACAGAAACACTCTCCCTCTGCCTCCTCTCGATCCCCCTGTTAATTTTAGATTATTTTAGTTCCTAATTAGTGCCACTCAAAGTGATACATTCTAATCAAATCAGCTCGCCATGATAATTATCTCGCTTTATTATTACATAACAGACATAAAAGCATTCATATTTTCAGTCTATTCTTAGCCACTTATTAAGTAAAACTAATCAGACAAGAAGGTCTTTGGTTCAAGAAATTCCTCCTTTTACATTATTGCAAATTATACAAATGAACGCAATTTGTCTTTTATTTAAATAAAGGACAAATACGCAATATTTCTTTGGTCATTGTCTCAAATCTCAGGATTTCATTTTAAGTAAATAAACTTCAAAACCTACTTCTATTTTAAAAAGTTTAGAACTTCCTCAACTTCCCAATTAATTTCCATTTAACGTTTTAATAGTTATTTATAAAACAAGGTCGATAAACTAAGTCATTATTAAACACAACGGTTGTTGTAAGCCTTAAAGAAGGCCCGAGTGTTTGATAATGCGTATCGACCGTGTTTTATACGAAATTTTATGGATTTTTTAATAAATTAACACAAAATCTTACAAATTCTTCGAATTTCTGTAAAAATATATGTTGCGACCTCTATGATAAACCACAAGAAAACGTAGTTCATAAGTTCTCCGATAGATGGCTTATTTTATTTTACACTAACAAAGTGGCGTACATATAAATTTAATGGATTTCTTTTACGGAGGTCACACTTTAATAATTAAGAAAAGGCACTAGTGCTTTAAAGAATTCTTTAAAGCACTTGTACTATAATAACGATTTTGACAGAACAAATTTGAGTGTCATAATATCAATTTTAAGCAACAAAAATGTATAAAGTAAATTATTTAAATTCTGTCGCATTGTAGCAAAATTTCGCTACTATGTCAACATTGTCCTCTCTAACCAACAACTCCAAACTGAACAACTTTAAACTACATTTTCCACAACAACAACAACCTGGTGGTGGTTAAAGGTAAAGTTTTCCCCAACTAGTTATGTCCTCAAACAAGTTTTGGCTTTTCCGATAATTACAAATACATTTCCATCACGCGATTCTTCAATTGCTTTAACCTTGCCCATTAGTTAAATTGGCAATAAATCATGTAAAACCATAAATTTAATAATTCTTTATAAGTTTATGGTCAACAGAGCACAATATCGTTGATTAATTTCGAAACAATAGAATAGTCCTTATTATTTGAGGTGCTCTAAATCAGAATAAATAGTGTATTAACTGCCTTAGAACAATGGCGAACAACAAAACCAATCACTATTGTGCCACTTTTACCTATGCAATTCGGTTTTTTTCGCTCTCTCTCCCTCTATTTTATTATATTGCAACTAACAATGGATCTCGCTTTACAAAAGGCCAACATCAATCAGAACAAAGCCAGAGACAGGTCTCTTTGATCAATTGATTTATATACTCTCATCTAGATCGGAATGGAGCCCCATGAATGGAATATCACAGTGACATCCAGAATTATTAGGATAATTGCAAAAATTGGACTCGATATTTTAAAGGAAATTATGTAAATATACTCTGCCCTATGTTCCGAAAGGAACGGCGTCTAGCCAAGAAAGAGATTTTTAAGAAAATGTGCACGAAATTATCATAAATATTTCAAGAAATTTGTTAAAAATAAAAATTGTTTTATATACGTTATTATGATTTTACAATGTTTTATTTAATAATTAAATTGTAAATAATTGTAGGAATATAAACGTGTAAATGAGCCGTTTTAAAATATGCCCTGGGTACTGTTTCCGTATGTTCCCAAGATCTATTCATCAAGCTTACAACAACAATTTTCTTCTTCTACGACTCAACAACCAATACTCGTCTAGGTCTAACCAATTGGATTTTCTTAATCAAAGTTATCAAATGCCCTATCTATTCATTTGCCAATCTTTCATAAATGGCAATTTAATATAATTTTTACGAATCATTATTTGTTATGATGTGACTAGCACCATGAACTGATGATTCTATACACTGCCTATATATTGACAGGTTTTTACCACCGAAACAGAACACACATACTACGAAGAAGACCATCCCTTTCACACTTTCATCTGTATCCGTTCATTGAACAGCAGCAAATTATTAGTATTAGAAAGATCCGGTTTATACAACAACAATTATACGGTAAAACTGTTCCTTCGCTTTTAGGAAGAGAAAGAATATTTATTTCAGATTATTTCAAAGATATCTTTATATTTAGGTTATATTATTTTACATTTGATAATATAAACGAATGGATATGGTTAGAACACATTCTTATTATTTTTACGGGGAAAAACTAAGTAATTAATTAAACATGAGTTGAAATATTAATGATCCCGGCAAAGCAAATTTTAAAATACAATTTTTTCAACAAAAAATTAAATTTTACACCAAAATAACACATCAACATGATTAAAAGATTTATATTTTCAATTTATATAATACAAAACATTTATTTGTTTTGTAAATTTCACAGATTAATTCTCGTCCATAATTTATTTTAAAAAATAGAACATATTAATAAATTTATAAATTTTCTAAGGAAAAAAGCCCTAGACGCCAATAAAACTATATATAATAAGTTGCTATTAATTGACTACTGATAGACCGCAAACAAATAGTCACGAGAAGTCCAAAACCCGTTGGTTGAGGTTGAGACTACCCCAAGTTCCGTACTGGAGTGTAGTGGGAAATTATTATTATTATAATATAATTTCACACTCCAATCAATCAATAGCAGAACATAATAAAATTATCCCTATTAAAATTTAAAACCAGAATAAGAAAGTAGTGAAGGTATTTTTGATAAAATTAAATAGTTATTAAACAATCTTCAAAAAAATGAACATTAGTTTAGTGAAGTTTCATATAAAACCTATCCTAACAATAAAACCCACAAGAATTGAAACTAATAAAAAAATATTTTGAACAAAAAGACGTCCCAGTTCCTTTGAACAATACTGTCCTGCTAAAAATATTGGGTAGAGTCATTTTGATAGATGGTCAAAGGACAAAAGACTGAAACTGGAGACAAAAACTAACAAATCTGTGATTGACAAACGATGCCATCATTCCCTCAGCATACTGAGACGACATGGAAGAGGAGAATAGGTTGATAGACTTAAGTGTGATGCTCTTACATAAGTCCCACACCCCCAAAATTGGCGAGGAAATATTTCTTTCGTTTTTTATTGAGTGTCGTCTTTTTCCTTTCGCGAAACCGGATAAAACTGACCTAGCTACATCTTTTTTGTTAGCGCAAATGTCTTGACCAAAGGCGCAGCAGATTCACTTACTTTGCGCTTAAAATAACAGAAAAACGGTTGTTTATTGCCGAAAATAAAGTCAGAAATGCTAAAAACCCTTGCTCTGTGAGAATAAAATAGGATGGATTGATGAATGACAGCATCTCTGGTTGTTTGGTTCGATTCACAAAAAATCGATCCAAGTGGGCATTCCCCGTCAAATAAAAAATTATTAACCAGGGGAAAAACAGTGATTTATTAGGATTTTCAGCAAGCGGAAAATTCCTTCAAAGGTGAAAACGCATGTCAAAGGCACACCAACACAGTGGTACAAAGTCGGAAAATTCATTGTTGCGAATAAAGGGAAAATTGGACTTTTTCATTCAGATTTCCGGACTTGGGGGGCATTTCCTGGGCCATTCATTACGCATTACGACAATGATATTGCAGTTAGACACGTACCGATAAGAGTTCCGATTAATTGAAGAAGAAATCGAAGATAATTTCCCGAGTTTTCCTCGGCCACCAACAACAAAAACACTTTATAGCACTTTTCTTTTTCGCTCCTTCACAAATTCACTCTTGCTATCTCTGTTACACTTATTACACGCACACTTTTTCAGCAATTGGACAATAATTTTATTTTACAAAAAACTGTATTCGGGAGGAAATAAAACTAAACAACTGAACGGAAAACGACAGATTTCATCACATTTTGGAACAATCACCTGATTTTCCACAGATTCAACACCAATCTCGTTGTGGAATTTTCCACACAAATTCACTTTTTTTCTTTCCGTGTCACAAAACTTCAATTATCCACTATCGCGAGATGCTTATCCAGTTCTTATCCGCGATTCTGTCCGACTGTGCATTTAATACAGTTTTTTTATCGCCGTCGAAAAAAAATTGACGGTCTTTTCACTTCGACTTTAAAAATTATTTTGAAAAATAAAGTTGTTGTTGTTTGCTTAATTTTTTGACATTTTATTGTCAGTTGAACGAGCCATTTTTTCGTTCGACTTCAGTTTTCAGCTTCGGTTCCTGTGTTTTTCTACATTAAGTTTCATCGTCCGATTATTTTGAATGAGAATGAATGATGTTTTATTGCACAACAAATCCTTGTTTCAGTGGTTAGATTACTTTGTGCTTTTGTGAGGGTAAAAATATTTGACATTCATGTACTATGATATGAATATTTTGACATGGTAAAACAGTTTGAGCGCTAGTGTTTATTAATTCAATTCGATATTTTATATAATTTGCCTATTTTGAATGATATTCTTATTAAAATTGCTTAAAACATGCCAATTATACTTTATAAAAATTGTCTTCTTTAGTTTTAAGCCCTTTCTGTTATCATCATTACATTGATTTTCCATTGAGCAAATAGTACAATGGATCCTTGGTCCTCCTTTGTCCTAGAATATTTTAATCTTCAATAGAAATTCCCCTACTGTTTTCATAATTAGCTGCAATATCGTTTTTTCTCGACTGCATCATAATTATCAGGAATTTATCGATTATCACTGGTTTTGGAGATAACGTACGATAAAAAAAAAGTATTGCACACGCGACTTCACTCTGTTATCATTTATATGGCCAGTATTTCAAACCAGGAAGAGAATTCCTTAAGAGATTAGAACTATCAATAACACAGAATTGGTATGAAGCGTATTAATCTCTTATTAAACGTAGATCTTATCCCATTGCCATTTTTTAATATTCTGCAGTAAAAAAAATTTACTCTAATGGAAAATAATATTCTATTTTAATAATATTGAAACAAATTATTCAAATTTCAAAAAGTCTTTGTATAAAAAGGATAAGGCAATATTCTACTCCGAAGCACGGCCAGAAAGAAGGCCAAAATTTGAAATAAATAATTGTGAAATTCAGAAAAATAGCCTTTTTTTAGCGCAAATTGGTTCTATAACGGTTTACTTTTCTTCACGGAATGTTGAAATAATTCAAAATTTGCACACAAATTGTCACCAATTTAATGAAATTACATATTGTTGTCAAACCATGTCGTTGTAAGTATTCCCGTCTCACTCTAATAAACACACTTCGTCTTACTTGTACACATTTTATTGTTTTCATAACCAAATTTATTATTTAAATATGAAAATTTCATTGTGAGTTGTTGTTCCACGACTTGAAAAATCCGTTGCGAACGTTTTTATTATTAATTATCGATTAACTGGTAATTTTTCAGAATTACACAAAATAGCGATTAATACATAAGTGAAATACGTTATTACAGCACTCATATGATAAATTCGTACTGTAATGACCTTTATTTCACCACTTGTATCGAAATATACTATTACACATTTTTATTTTTCTTTGGCATTGGTGGTTATTAAATATCTAAAATTATAAAAAGTAAAGTTTTACATCGCAATCCTCGCGTGTTTTTTTAAATAAGTTGTCACTACATTTAGGCATTCATCTGACCGTACTTCGGAATTGTTCTACAAGAGGTCAATCTACCATGTCAAAAAGTAAGAATTTGTTATTGAATTAAGTTTATTCACCAGTGAAATTTTGCGGTACTTTTTAATTGTGAAAAAATCAATTTCAAAATCTACAAACAAATTTGGCTCAATATCAAAATTTGATGTGATTTTTTGTAAAAATTGATGCTTTTTGTTTATGCTGTTCTACGTCGAATTTTTTAAATTGTTTTAGAGTACAGTAGGACCATGGTAAATTGACCTTTTACTGGTAGAACATTCCCGACAAACAACAGTGTACAATTGTCGCGGAGATACGTCATTTTGACGTCAC
>JXOV01007852.1:0-23783 GCA_001014945.1 Clogmia albipunctata | reverse complement strand
ATTTTGACGTCACAATCAGCTTTGCTCATAATGAATGGTTAATAAATAGCTGATAGTGACGTCAAAATGACGTATCTCCGCGACAATTGTACACTGTTGTTTGTCGGGAATGTTCTACCTTTTTCTTATTATACCAAGCAGTAGGACCTCTTTATTAGTGCATGATAAAAAATTAAATTTCTTTTACGGAGATCACAATTTAATAATAAAGTTCTATTGCTTTAAAGAATACTTTAAAGTACTTGTGTTATAAAAACGACTTTGACAGAACAAATTTGAGTGTCAGAATATCAATTTTAAGAAACAAATATGCATAAAATATCTTATTGGATAATATGGATTGCGATCCCGGTATGTATGGTTTGCTGGACAAAATTTGACATGGTAATATGCTCGTGAACATTTAAGAATCATTCGAAAAATAACTATTTTTTATGAAAATTAATATTTACAATTTTTCAAGCCATTACATAAACTTTCAAATCATATTTAATAAATATGGCAAAATATGTTTCATAAAATTGAATTTTTGAGAATTTTTAACATCTTGGAACTTATCCCATATATTCTTAAAATGCCAATCCTTCGTAAGGTTTACGTTCCGCAAGAATACCACGAATAAGGAGTTTAACCTGTATTTTGAAAAAGATTGCAAAAAATTCCAATTTGAACTTTAAATGTTAAGGCAATCACAGAAACTCACCTTCGGCTCGATTGATCATCCTTATTTTTCATTAAAACGTCGAACATAAAATAAATATAAGAATTGTTTTTAAAATTTTGTGTTTACATTCATTTTACCTAAAATGAAAGATGTAACTTGGTTAATTGAATAACGTAGATAGATTTTTTATTGGTTTGAATTTCGTAATGTGAACTTTTTTACCAATAAAAATTTGTAACTCTTTTTCCACTAGTGAAAAAATGAAATATATAATCTACGAGTACAAACAAATTTGACTGAATTTCAAATTTTAATTTGATCCATTTATTGTACTAACAGGACCCTTTTATAGAAGTCGTTCTACATTGAATATTTTTAAAATCATTTTAGTATGAAATATCAAGCCAAAGGTGAGTTTCTAAATTAAAAAATTGTCTTTATTCAAGCAGGACTTATTTATTTCAATCAAAATACGAAAAAATTATATCATCCTTATATAAAGACAATTTTTGAATACAAAAACTCACCTTCAGCTCGATATTTCACAACCAGTTCATTATTAAAACCTCTGACTTTAGTACAAATAACTAGAATACTATTTTATAAAGAAATATTTTTTTTAAATTTAATTGAATAAATAATTGAATTTTTCAAGTTATTGGATAGTTCAAATACAATTAACCTAAAAAGTAATTATATTTTCAAAATGGATCTTGAGAAAGTGTTAAATCATTGCTCGATATTTTTAAATCCTCTTAAATATTTACAAAAATAATTCCATTACCTCCACAACGGTCTATTTTTGAAGGACACAATTCAACAAAAGAGCTGAGATAATAATAATTTAAAGTCATAAAGTCAAAGGGTTGATTTGGCCTATTGTTGCGTCGGGGCCATTAATTACAGTTTTGCGTCTCTTTTGCCAGGCCTCACAGTTCACAGCCAGCGGCACTGGGAAGGATACAAAAGGCAATGTAAATAATGACGTAAATCCTAGCATAGAACTTGACATTGGAGCAATTTGGCCTTGTCCTCTCTTCTCTCCATCCAGTAATTTGCTGTAAAATTTGCAATCACGAAATACTACGTAGTTTACGCTATCGATTATTTTATTCGCATCATTTTATAGTTCTTTTACATAGTATTTAATTGAGATACAATGAAATGTTAGTACATAATAATAAAAAAAAGAAAGTAAAATTGCATGAATTTTCCAAAATATAATTTCTTTTGTTTCGATGGAGAAAATCCTTATTACATAGTCTCGTAACTCTGCTCGTAATCGGGCTGGATTCCAACTTGCGGGGTGGCCAAACTCTGTAACGATAACAAACGCAAATATTTATGGCATTAGTTTAACAATCGAGAGACATATCAATAACTCGGGTAAATAAGGAATAAAAATGGGGACAAATTCAGAGCACTCGCTCGCTCTCATCATAAATCATTTTAATCCAAATCTCTCTCTCACGGCAGACACAATTAGATCTCTATACATTCCACAATTAGGACATGACACCTACTCCAGTTTAAACACGTTCAGATCTTCATTATTAAATCCATATCCACTTAAACATCGTGACAAATCCAATTCAAGGCTTGCAAAATGCAAATATTATCACCTCCCTGGGCTACGTGAATCAATTCCATTAAATCTTCTTAAAGACGAATAATATTAGTTTGCAATAAATACACGAAAAGATACAATCTATTTATAAATTAAAAGAAAAAATACAAAAGTCCATATTTTTGTTTGAATTTGGTAGCGCAATTCTCAGAAATAATAAAAATTATCAATGTTTGTTAGAGAAATAAATATTTTTTAATATTATTAATCAAATATAGTTATTAGCTATATGCAGGTGTTGTTTTTCCATTCTATTGTGGAAACAAGTTTGCTACTTTGGATTACTTATTTTCTTTTAATGGTGTTTTCCCAACTTTTACCCGAAGCAAATTAAATGTTTTCACGATTTAATGAAAAATTAAATTGCCAAAAACAAAATTACAATGAATCATATTCAAAACAATATTTTTCACTGTTCTTTCGCAAAAAATTTTTATTAAAAGAATAGACCGACAAATGTAATGGATTTGAATCATACTTATGGTGATTTTAATGTAAATTTAACTTTATATTTAGAAATAACAGAGATTCAATTATATTAATTATTATTTAAAAAGTACTTATACTTTTCAATTGGTCTTGTGTGTTTTTTTTTAAATATCTCTTTAAATAGATGTGAAGTACATCATTTTTAACAGTATTTATTCTAATTAGTTTGCCGTAATTATTATTATATCGTTCAGTTTATTGAATTTGGAGAATTCGGCAAAACAATAATAAAAACTGGCAATGTCTAAGAAAATTTAATTATTTTCCCATTTAAAACCTTTTGTTTTCAATCAGATTAAATTAATAGTTTACTGTCAGTATTCGCTAAATGACGATGATTATTTGTTTTGAAACATTAATTTCAAATCTGTGTGACTTTTGGAGCAGTCAACGAGCCCCCATCAACACGTAATAGTATTTATGCTAGATAGGTTTAGTAGAGAATTAACTAATTAGTCTAAAAAAACTCAATTTCTTTAAAGAACACTTTTTATTGCAATTTCGTTCCATTGCAATTTACAGAGTTGGGGTTATTATACAAAAGGTTTAATATAATGTAAAAAAACAACATAAAAATTTAATTGGTTTCAGTGATAAATGAAACCAATTAAATTTTTATGCTGTTTTTTTTTACATTATAGTAGTTTAACTTATTACTTTTCTGAATTTTTTATTTATTAGCTATTTTTCAAATGAAAAATATTAATTATAACACTTTCAATGCACAAACACGGGGGAATCCTATCAAAAATTGTTATTTTATTTATTTTGTTGGGCAAGCTACACCACAATTTAATATTTAATTTGTAATAAATGTACTTTAAACTAGTCAAATAAAACCCATATGTTTAGATAAAATGTAATGGAGATTAGTTGTGAGGCATATCCTTTACAAAATATGTATGTATTTGTATGATAAAACTATAATTGTTTGTAAGAAAGATATGAGACCATTTGTAAATTATTAAATGAATTAATACAAAACTAATAAAAATAAAACTTAAAATGTACTTGATTTTAGATCAAAATAAAGTATCCAGAGTAATAATAGTGGTCTTGGTCCACAAAATTTTTAAATAATAGCATTGAACGACAATATTTATAAGAAATAACATTTTAATCAAATATTTTTACCTTTTTTAATCACTACAATCAAGTCTATATCAAAGAAATATAAATGATGTAATTGATATAATACTTTTGGAACGAATTAATGCTGACGCAGTGGAGTTGAAAACAAAGCAAACTGTCTTTTTTTATGAATTTTGCATGCTGCCCTTTTAGCTGGCGCCAGTCAATATTTTCGTACTAAATTAACAATAAAATCCAGATTTATGAAAATTTTATGAATGTTTTCAATGAGTTTAGAAAAGAGTTTTTTTTATAAACAATCTATTATTTGTGTTTTTAATAATGACTAACTGTATATTATTATTAAAAGATAATACTAATTTTAATATAGTTTAATAGCTCAATAGATTTCTTAAAATAAACAATAATCTATGGAATAATGTATATCGTTTAAATTTCTTTAAAAATGATCTTTATACTTTAGAAAAAATTAACCATAATCTTTATGACGATTTTATTCAATTATTTGATAAAAAAAGAAAAAAATGGCATTGTTGATATCTACTTTAGAGATCAATAGAAAAAAAACATCTCTACCGTATCTATTTCGGTGATAAAGACAAATAGCCACACGACCAGCCAAGACCTCTTGTCGATTGTTTTGTTTTTATTTTGGAAGGAATTCTTATCGGCCGAATTTGCTTATCATAATTCAAGAGGCATTAGAGAATGGAAACATAAAAGTGGGTTCAAAGAATTATCGGTGAATTTCAGGGGGAAAACCCTGATTAAGGCGAATAAAAACAGACATTGGCTCACCTGATACTCTTCTCTCAGTTGTGGAGTGCGATCTGGCTCTTGGATTTGCGGAGGTAGGACAGATGCAGGTCCCATGTCGTCTAAGGAGAGCTGAGTGTTGAACTGATCTTCAGACGTTGCTTGTTGATCTTGATTCTGCATCTCCTCTTGGTATTGATTATCTTCTGGTTGAGAACATTCCTGTTGGACAGGTTCCTCTTGATTAGATTCCATTTCTTGAACAGAACCTTCAGTTTGTTGAGTTTCTTGCTGATCTTGAGCCATCATTTCAATATCGTCACTCTGTTGAAGTTCTTCATTTTGATTAATATCTTCAGATTCTTTCGTAAGTTCGGTCTCTTCTGACTGAACATCTTCTTCAACTGTATTTATCTCCTGCGTTGGAGTTTCTGATTGAATTTCAATTGGCGTTTCAATCCTTGGTTCAATCAAATCGTCAGCATTCGAAGCAATATCCACGACATCTTCTTCATCGTCGTCCCTTCGCACCAATCCTAGCATGTCTAACATGTTCCTTTGAACCGTGTTCTCCTGAGCAATCTCCATGCTCGAGTACGCGCTTCGCCGCTCACAACTAACCAAGTGTCTGGCCAGTGCATTGCCGTCCACGCTCGAGTAACCACAAACGCAGAAATACTCCATATCCAACGGCGAAACGACAAACTGTTCCATGGGCATCGTGCACGACTGATTGTGTTCAATACAAGCCAGAACGCAGCACGTTTGGAAGGTGCACTTTTGGCACTGTACCAAACCGACAATGTGGTTCTCTTCATCGAAATCAAAGCCACATTCCAAGCAAGTTTTTCCGTTTGGAACATCTAAACGAACCCCTTCCATTGGCAGAACGACTTTGAATGAGGAATTTGTCAAGTTCGCTGTTGGCTTATTTTTCGGTCTGGTTATAAAGTTGTTGGCCTTGGAAATGGGCTTCAATTCTGACTGAAGATGGGTCTTGCTGTTGTGATCCATTAGACAGTGCATTTTCCAGGTCGCCTTTGTCACAAAAGACATTGAACATCGATTACACCTCTTGGTATACGTTTTGTTAGTATGCAACTTTAGATGGTCATAGAAAGCTTGAATATTCTCATCCAAAACCTGGCCTTGCTTATTCGCCGCCATAAAGATCCTCAAACAGTGAGGACACATCAAAATCGCCGACTGACCATGCTCGTTATAGAAGTGGTCAATAGTTAGACGCCTCGAGCTGCACATGAACGAACAACCTCCGCATTTGAAGGGCAGCTCCGAGGTATGATGCTTGTGCATGTGAGCAGCTAATGCATGCAGTGAATTGTATCTGAATTCACAAATCAGGTCGCAATAGGCATTTGTACCCGCCTTAGTCTCCGTAGGATGGAGATTAATAATATGCTTTGTCACCAAATCCTGGGTTACGTACTTCTCCAAACAGTAACGACACTGATGTTGAGTTGTATTGTTGTTCAAGTGACTGGCAAAGTGATAGAAAATGTGATCTTGCAACTCTAAATTAGTCACAAAGGTATCATCGCACTCGGGACACTTAGCTTCGAAAGCTACAGCAATGGCACTGTCTCTAGGTTCTACACTGGTAGGATTATAAACTCCGTAATAGTAGGCCTCTAAAGCCACTAAATCCACTGCAGGTTCCGCCTTCTTAGCTGGAGGAGTTTTAATTTTCGGAGGTGGCGCCACTTTCTCCTTCTTAGCGCTAGGTCCTGGAGTATTATGAGGTGTTGTTGGAACAGGACTCTGGATTCGCTTTCTTTTACTCTGTTGAGGAGTCTTAGCAGGAGGAGCAGCTGGAGGAATAATATCCGAAGCACTGATAGGACCTTTAGTCGACAAATGACTCCAATCTTTGAAAGGATTAGTTGAAACTTTTGTAAGTCGAGAAACAAGACTTTCCTTAGCATTCAATCGAGTTTGCTCAGCAATATGGGCGACTATATTGTCAAATGCTTGTCCAGGAGACATTCCATACCACTCTCGCCACACCAGCTCATCCAAAAACTGTTGAATAATCGGACGAGACAGGAGACTTAAGGTATTTTGGAACATTCTTGGGACAATCCTTCGAAGATAGTCCATGATAGTTGCGTTGGAGTTTGCGTTTTTACTCTGATCAGCGGCGTTCACTTGAATGATGTTTTTGAAACCGTAGTTTTGTAAGGTTGCCTTATCCACAGTTAGATCCGTTAAAATGATACTGTCTTCGTGAACCCAATCAACTAAGGGTTCTAAGATTTTCAAAAACCTCTTCTTGTAGGACTTTTCGCTGTAGGGTAAGGGTTCGACAGCTCTTAGACGAATGAACTTATTGACAGGGTCGTAGACTCCTAAGACTTCGACCTTAACTTGCCTTTGTTGCCCATCCATAGTTGAAGTTCCCAAGGAAATCACTCCTACTTCAATCTTCCTCATAGGACCACCCAGTAAGTTGAAGTGATTGTAGAGAGCGACAGTACAGACAGACCTTAGCCAGGAGTAGAAACCCTTGACGTATAAGTTGTCGACTTTAACCCATTGGATGACATTTTGGACATTAGTCTGACAAGACCAATGGTAGATTAGCTTCAATAGCACGGAAGGAGGATGTCCTGCAGATTCAAAGAGGCTTCCATTGAAGACACTGACAAACTTATTCGCGCAGCATTCACTGATCCAGACATAGCCTCCGCTGTAGGGGAACTTACTAACATCTGAGTACATTCCCAGTTTTAGACTCTGGTTTGAGTGACTTATACAGGTTTGTTCTGACCTTACTAAGCCTTGCTGGATAAGCCATTCAGTAAACTTGGCTGGAGTGTACATTAGGACGTTTTTCACTTTACTGTCCAAATGTCCTCTGTCCATAGCTGACGATTCCTTCCCTTTTAGAGAGGGTCTTACGACAACTACAAGGCTAGGATAGGTCTTACCTTGGAGTTTATTGAAGTTTATCTCTCTTGAGTCAGCTGGGACCCTTCCTTCATCCTTAGTCAAGTCTACAACATCCTTTCTTCCTGGAGTCATAACTTTAGGTGACCCTCCAATGAAGCCTTTACCAATAGCCAAACCTCCAACGGCGTTCGATTCATTGGGCTTATGGGAAACTGCAGGAGTAGCCGGGGATGCTGCAGCTTTCTTTTGAGTTTTTGTATGGTGCTTCTCTTCAGTTTTCTTCTTAGCTGGAGGGGTTTCTTTTACAATCATTTTCCTCTTAGCCAAGGGCATACTCTCCAAATCATCGTCATCGAAATCCACGTAACGGGGTCTGGGACGTCCGCTACTGGTAACAGGAGGAGCAGTCAAGTTTTGGACAATCTTCCGGTTCTGGGTTCTAATGGTCGAAACCGGCTTTGAGTAACTCTCCAGCCCAGTCACCATTCCCGATAACTGATAAGCACTGAAAATGTTCCCGGAAAAGATGTTCTCACTATTCCCGAGGACTGAATTCAGTTTTGAGCGGATTTCATTATGTTCTCTTTCCGCCTTCTCGTACGCCGCCAACTGCACCGGACTGAGGTCCTCGCGGAAACACTCCATGTCCAGAGTCATTGTATCAATCATTTTAAAGCCAAAATGCCTTAATTAATTGGGAAAATCGAAAAATAGTTGAGTTTTCTATAAAAGATTGAAATCGCCGAAAACACAATTATTATGTAGTTTACAATTAAACCGAAATGTTATTTGCCACCTTGGACACTTCCTTAATCTAATAGGAGACAAATTTATCCTGAATTTATTCACTAAACACCGATATTTTGATTTGTTTATTATTTGTGTTGATATTTTCACCAAGGAACCGAATTCGTTGATATTTTTGCATTTCAAATACCAACATTACAAATTGTTTTTGAAAATCTCGTCGTTAGAAGAAGTTTAAAAATCAAACGCTTTTCAAAATCGTGGATTTAGGTTAAAAATGAATAAAATACTCCCAAACTTGATTTTTAAGAGGAACATCTCCACAACAGACATTCTAAATGGAAAAAAGAACTTTAGGAAGTTCCTGCTGTACAATAAAAGAGGACCGAGGATCTTCAAGGAGAACAGAGCAAAGAATCCGGAAAGTTGCCTAGTTCCAATAGACAAATTAGGAGTTCGGGACGTTGGCTACAAGGCGGAGAATGGTGAATTTGTCGTGATTCCCGAGATGGTACCAGAGCTCATCGTTCCAGACTTGACAAACTGTAAATTAAAGCCTTATGTGAGCTACAAATGTCCAGACATTTACCAGTCTGAATTCACGAGTGAGGACCTGTTTAATGCCATTTATGGGGAGAAGATTGTGGAGGATTTCAAGAAAGGAGAGTTGAATGAAGACGGGACATCAAAGAACCCTTCTATAGAGGAGAAATTAACAAAAGAAGAAGCCTGGGCCAATGCGAAGAAAACCGGCTCGGACGTTTTTTATGAATAAAAATTAGTTTATTTGTGTAGTTTCTTAAAATAAATAGTTATATCTCTCCTACTGAAGCCTTTTGTCTGTACAGGAACAGTTTCTTGACCCATCTATCCATTCTGCCGTCGTCATCTCCGAATAACTAAAAGAGGAAAATACAATTAATCTTCAATTTAGACAAAAAAGAAAGAAATTCTTACATTTGGATGAAGAATAGACTCGTCTGAGCTTTCTATTTTAAGTTCCTTAACCGATGGTACGTCATTCTCCTTCTTCACAGTACTACTAAAACTTTTTGGAACAAATGAGTTCTCGTCCAGTTCATCTAAAGCGATCTTCTTGTCCTTATCGTGAAGAAAATTCACACTTTCAAAAACGGTTTCTTTCACTTCAGGTTCGACCTTCTTTGGAACTGATTTCTCCACCACTTTTGGTTTCTTTTCGGTGGCTTGGGATTCATAGCTACTTGTAGAAGAGCTCCTTCGGTATTTCCTGTCAGACCTGCTCCTGGATTTGTAGGACCGGGAATCGGAGTCTGATTCTGAAGAAGAGTACCTTTTTCTGCTGCTTTTGTAGTATTTATCGTCTTTCCGGGACTTGTATTTGTCTCTGGACCTTGATCTAGACCGCCTTCTTCTGGATTTCTTGTATTTAGAAGACCGAGAAGGCGAACTTCTGGGCATATTGAAAATGTAAACAATGAATTTAGAGTAAATATTGTTGGTTCTCAAACTGTTTTGAATTTCCTCAACTTAACGAAGGAAAAAGTGATAAATTAAGAAACCCAAAAATGGGATTTTTTCAACAAATTCGGCGTTGTTGTACGTTTTATAAAATAAAGGACCTCTCAAAAGGTGGTCTGGGTAAGAAACATACAGTTAAGGTACGTATAATTATTTTAAATATAAGGAATTTCATATTTCAAAGGAAAATTTTATTTTAGGGCTGGGTGAAAAATGTGAGAAACATGAAAAAGATGGTTTTTGTGGATGTTAACGACGGTACCTGCCTCCAGAACTTACAGATAGTAGTAGATAAGACTGATTTAAAGAATGTCAACTTTGGATCTTCGATAGAAGCGACTGGTGTATTGGATTTAACTCCAAGAGGACAATTCGAATTGAAATCGGACTTTTTCAAAATACTTGGAAACTGTCCACCTTTAGAAGGCTTCCCTTTCGCAGCTCGACATAGTTACCCACCAGAATACATTAGAGAGACTCTCCATTTCAGGTCCAGAGTTTCGTATTTCAACTCGATGTTAAGAGTTCGGAGTCTTTCTCAATTGACTATAAACCAATTCTTGAATGACAATAAATACATCCAAATAAACACCCCCATTCTCACAGGGAACGACTGTGAGGGTGGGGGAGAGATTTTCACTGTCCGACCGGACAATTTCAGCCTTTTAAAGGGGATGGTGAGAGAGAAAATCCCTTTAGAAGAGGCTTTTTTCGACAAAAAAGTCTTCTTAACTGTTTCAGGTCAATTACATTTAGAGGCAATGGCCCACGGGATTGGGGATTGCTTCACCTTTGGACCTACTTTCAGAGCTGAAAATGCAAAGTCTCTGGTCCATTTATCAGAGTTTTACATGCTTGAAGTTGAGCAATGTTTTGTCGAAAATTTGGAAAATCACCTCAAATTTGTTGAGAAGTTCTTTATAGAAACTACAAAACTGATATTAGACAAAGGAACAGAGGATGTAACAAACTGTAGAAAGCAATCAAAGGTAGAGAATGATTCTTTCAGTTGGCTGGAAAAGGACATTCCAATTCTGACCTACAAAGAAGCCTCAGAAATTCTCCAATCCAACTCTAGTAAATTAAAAATACCATTTAAAATAGAAGAAGGACTCGCCAAAGATCATGAATTATTTTTATGTGACTTCCTCAAAGGTCCTGTTTTTGTAATAAATTGGCCTTCTTTTATGAAGCCCTTTTATATGAGAAGAAGCAAAACAGATCCAGAAATAACGGAATGTTATGACCTACTAGTGCCTGGAATAGGAGAATTAATCGGAGGAAGTATGAGGGAAGACGATTATGAGTTATTAAAAGCCAGAATACCTGAAGGATTGGACTGGTATTTGGAACTGAGGAAATACGGTGGAATTACAACAGCTGGCTTTGGGATGGGGTTTGAGCGGTATTTACAATTGATTTTAGGTATTACCAATATAAGAGATGTTATACCGTTCCCTAGATGGGCTCATAATTGTTCTATGTAGAAGAAATATGAAATTGTATTAAATAAAAGAAGTAATTTAAAAGTCTTCGTTTATTTTCTAAACTTTAATCTCGTTTATCTTTTATAAAAAACGCTTATTTACAGTTTACATCAATTCTAAAGATTAATTCAGTATTTTTTCAAGAAAATTGGAGATATTACATAAAATCGATATAAAAAACCATTCCTAAGTACACCATAATTAGGGTGTTTTTATGGCCCAGGATAGAAATCTGTATTGTTTTTTTACACAAAACGAACGAATTTATTAAATAAGACGCCATCTTTAAACCATTTACGTGTAATAAGCCTGTATTTGGTCAATTTTTCGATACAGTAGAAGCATCTTATAAAAACCACTCCTAGACCGGAATGAAAACGATTGTCTGGATTATGCTATTAATTTCCAATGTATTCCGTTCCTAGGCATTTTGTCAGGATAAAACGATTTTAATATTTGATGCATTTTTGTAGCTTAAAATTGATATTATGACACTCAATTTTGCTCTGTCAAAGTCGTTATTATAGCACAAGTGCTTTAATGAATTCTTTACTGCATGTGTGCTTTTTCTTTATTATTAATGTGTGACCTCCGTAAAAGAAATCGATTAAATTTATATGGTCGTCAGTTTTGAAGGACTTGGCTTAACTGTAAGTTGCCAGTATTAACGATTTTTATTTGGAAAACCACCTATTGGAATTTTTTAACTACGTCTTGCGGCTATGAGTAAGAGAGGGATCCAAAATATTTCAAATTTTTAATTTAGAACCGCTTAACAAACTTTTTAATAAAACAATTATAGTTTTTATTTTTGTGTAAATTTATTTTAAAAATGCATAAAATTTTGTATAAAACACGGTCGATAAGCATTATTAATGACTTATCTTATCGACCTTGTGGTATAAATAACTATTATATAACTAATAGTAAACACAAATACATCCCTTCTTAAAATCCTTTCCAAAAATCGCATTTTTAATTCTCTGGCATAATTATTAATTTCAACATACTCGTATCTTATAATACACATAAGTTATAATAAATTGTCCACTTTCATCAGACTCCAAATCAAAGGAAAACAATGAATGAGACAAGCTGAGTGGCCAATTTTAAAAATGAAAAATATTGTGGGAAAAGCTTTATAGAGTCTCCGCTAAATCCTGACGAGGACTAGGGCTCTGCAATCTATCAGCACTATCTGCCATAAGACCATTGTGGTTCAACAAATAAGATTTTCAATTAATATTCATAAAGAAATATTTAGTTCTTCTAATAGTTATTTTAGGTTTATTATGTATTTTACAATGTAAATTATTTTTACAAATCCCGTAGTATTCATATCACGACCACATTCCATATTACCCTACAAGATTTTCATCTATTTTATATATTCAGTATACAGCTTATTAGGACCACTCTGGGACCGGCATAATTTGGTCCTATTAACCGATTGGTCCTTTTAAGCGATTGGTCAATAAAAGCTAGAATTTGATCTGTAGGTAAAGATTTTTAAATATGTACGAGTATGTACATATGTATATCCATTCACATGTGCATGGAAAAGTGTATTTATTAAATAATAATTGTTCGCTATGTGTTTATCTTATAAAATTTTAAAATAATTCAATCGTCAATGACGTGTCCATGTATTGTGTCTTGTAAACCAAACAACGTTGAGCGTTAATTCTAACCCGGTATTAACGAACGAAAAGAGACGTAAATAAGAAAACGGAACGATTTTAGCAATATATTTTATAATTAAATAAGATTCTGTATGTAGTGATGAATTTATTGATGACCGAAAAATTGACATTAGAAAGACATGTAAACTATTGCGGTGCTATCAATTCGACGAACACAAACATGTGAGGAGACGATTTTTTCCGGTTTTTCCTACTCTTATCACTATTAAAGTCGATTAAATAAGCGTAGGGCACATGGTCAAGATTGGTGTGAATAAAAATAAACCAAAGGCTGAGTTGTCGCCACCTGCGCTTATCTTGCAACTCTTTGTAATAGTGATCTTGGCCACAGAACGGTCCTATAAAGCGATGGGTTTGGCTTCATTAAGCGATGAATTTTTAATGTATTTATATACGGCCGATCCGTTCCTAGCCATTTTGGCCCAATAAAGCGATTGTTAACCGTGGTCCTAATAAGCGGCGTCCACTGTATAATGAAGGTACTTGTTGATATCAATATTTAAAATTGACCAAAATATTTTATTACATTGAATATTGATAGCACTTGAGGACATTTATATGGCTTGTTCTTATGTAAAATTACATTTCTATAACAAAAACTTTAGAATAATTTTCTAGAAACAATAAAACCTAATTACATTTTCCACTCGACCACCTGCCGCTTTCAAATCTGCACAAATTCATGACTCATACCAAAAGAGAAGAACTGTGAAAAAGGATTGTAGATTTACAACTGTGTAACCAACGGTCATCCCTAAGTGGGTCATAAACCTATTGTAAAGTAATTAATGTTTATAAGATGGTCAACATGTCATTTTATGGCACTTCAGAAGACAAAGGGTTGCCGATTGCCCGATTTGGTTGCTAATCGTATTATGGGATTTTACATTGCTAATATCGAGCTAAACCTATTAATCGTTTGTGATGATTATGACAAGTTTTCGTCATGTGCATCATTCTGTTGATTATCCTCTTCCAAACTATTACGGAACAGCCAAGATTCAAACTGTTAAAGTCCAATAATCGAAAAAAGAATGGTTTTTTGAAATGAATTAAATAAAAAACAAATAAAATACGAAATTCCACTTACGTATAGATCTCTCAAGCTAAACCAAGATATGGTCCATAAAACTTCGCATTACTAAAATTTATTACGACCAAACGATTGCCCATAGTTTGCCTTCCTTTTTGAGGCAAATTGCCAAGACAAGTGATTTTTACAGTTCTCTTATGTATAATTAAAATAAACCCAAATTCTTATCAAACATTTTAATTATTTGAAATTACAGACGCCTCTCGATAATTCGAAACTTGAGTGACTCTTAAAATATTTCGAAATTATGGAATGGTTTTATTACTTCTGCTGTGACTGCTCAATAACTTTTTTAGAAGAAAAGGCGCCTGAAATCATGCAACCACAAATATGCAACTTCGAATTGTCGAGTGTTAGTCGCCGTTTAGTTTTTTTCATTCGAATCACCGAGAAAATAAAAATGAATGTGATTAAGATCGAACTATTAAGAGATTTTATAGGGATCTCGGTATAATTTTGAATTATTGAGAGATTTGAATTGTCAAAGGTTTGAATTATCTAGAGTCGACTGTATTTTTGTTCGGTATTAAATTTTAGTGTTTAATTTTTTGGACTTAGGTTGAAACTTTCAATTATTAATTTTTAGACTTCGTATCGATAGATCAGTTACTAATTTATGTACGAGTAAATCATTTATTTACCCGAAAATCCGTTTTAAGTGACTCGCAAGTAAATAAAGTAATTAGGGAATTCTAGGTAGAAAAAATACTCCTGAATTTTAATCCTTTCGTACCTCTCTCTCCCACGCACACACACAAATCTGAAGTAATTAACAATAGACACAGGAATCCCTCACCCAGAATTTGCCTACTTGATATCTGGCTAAGAAAGGAAGACAATTATTGCCAATTTCAGTTGTCCGTCTAAAACTAAAATCAGAATCAATTTGGAATTGATCGTGACAACATCGTGGAGTGCCTTTTCTGGAGTATTTCGAAATTCTATAAATTTTCAACAAGCTAGTTGTGAAGTGTTCAGTTATTAAAATCTATCTCAAATTCGAGCTAGTTGTGAAGTTCTAAGTGATTAAATACTACCAGTACCTCAAACTCCGTTTTGATGATTGGAAATCGTAAGTATTTTAAATATATTTTGAATATAATTAAAAAATAATATATTTAATTTAGTTAATTTAATAATTAATTGATAAAATTAATAATTATAGTTTGTAGCGTTAAAAAAACTAAAAACAAAATTGGTCTGATTTTCATAGATTTTTCATCGTGTGCTAAAAAGATTTTTCCAAGAGAAAATTTTAAAATCACAAAGAAAACATAATATTGCAACTTATAAAAATTTTTCGTATTTAAATTAATAGTAAATAATTGTTCAGAAGTGGTTTTGTGGATTTGTGTGTTTGCCAACAAGAATAATGATAAAAATACATAAATTCTCAGTTATCTTGTACACCTTATCTACACAACATATCTAATTATTTTTTTGATTTCTTAACAGGTTTATTAATTTTTTAATTAATTAAAATTGTAATAAATACTATTTAGTGAATAATATCTTTGGGATCCTAGGGATACGAAAATTTATATAGTTTTTGTGTGTTTGTGGAACACAAATCAATGGCATTTTTAAATATGAAGGTGTTTTCAATCACGTATGTAGCGGGTGTTGTTTTTTTATTTAAGAATTTATGCATTTTTAACAAACCCAAAATATCAGTTAAAAATACTTTTTTTTCTATAAAATCTTATTTTTATTCCTGTTTCATTTCTATAACTATCATTTTATAAAACGAACCATTTAATTTTAAAGCATCTTTTTGTCCAGTCATCACAGCGTAACCAAAATATATAACGGAAAAGGACTCCTAAAATAAAAATAGTAATGGGAACCGTGGTGGGCATTTTGTTGCCGAATTTTTTAATCAAAATGAAAAAAACCGTTATTTTCAAATACTTTTTGACAGGTGTACACAAGAATAAATTTCAATTCCCAAAATAAATTCAATTCAAATTTCCCGCCATCTGTCAAATCTTTCGTCAAATGGACATCAACGACGTCGTCAAGTTATTTGAAAAAGAAGAACCATTAGTGAAAAAACGAGTGAAAATTTTCATTTTCGAATTTTAGTGATATTAGTTAGCTTATTTCTAATTAAAACTATGTACATCTTGTGAGGAACCAGGTAAATACTGTGGATTTGATAAAGGATTGCAGTTTTTTGCGATATTAAGTCGAACAAATGGTGATGAAAATTACGTTTTTCGTCGTCTCACCAATACACTGACATTGGGGGAATTTTTACTGAAAACGTGTTGTTTTTTTTTTGTTTGCAGCTGTTGCTTTGATTATTGGCGAATTTGGATCGAAACGTTTGGGCATCGAAGTGAAAATGGCCAGAGAAATTGGAGAGGAGTATTTATCGAGTCTGCAAGACCTGAATGTCAACAATAAGCCGCTGATCGACATGTTGACGATAATCGCGGAGGAGAACCAAAAGCACGCACCTGTGATAGTAGACGCCATCATGCAACACATTGATAAGGTTTAATATTATTTTCAATTCTATTGCGCCGCGCGCTCTCTCTCACTATTATGGCCACAAATCAATCGTTCGGTCGTCGTGGGGCCATCATTTAGAAAACATTCGACACACTGTGCAACGAGTTACACGGCCTACTTGATTGTGATTTTTTCCTTCTCGCTATTTAGTACTTAAAAAACAATAGCCAACTGTGATAATTTGTTCCAATGTAAATAAAAGTTACGAATACTTACAAACACCCAGTGACGTTTTATGACTACTTTGGCAACGTTTACTACGGTTCGGCAAAGGTGGTGAACAGTATTATTGTGGATTGGTGATGAGGTTTTAGCCAAAAAGTGTCTAATTCAGTGGAATTTGGTGCGTGCTGTATGAATTGCGACAATAATTGAAACTTCACAGACTAAAACGCGCCATTTAACAGTTTAATCGGGTTTTACACTTTGATTTGCTCTAATCGACAGGATTTTCCCAATTTTCTATGCTTTCATTGAGTTAAATATAGAACTCGTCAACAAAGTTCACCCTCATTTAGAGTTTATCAGTAAAATATTATATTTGTGGGGAATTATATATTAAAATTATATTTACGCTTTTTTAGAACATGAAATTTATATTAAGTTTCTTCTGTTCAAAGTCGTTTTTATAGTACAAGTGCTTTAAAGAAATTTTCAAAGCATTGTTGATTTTTCTTTATTATTAAAATGAGTGTTTGTGTTAATTGATTAAAAAATGCATAAAATATTGTTTAAAACACGGTCGATAAGCATTAGTAACACAGACACTCGTGACTTTAAAACCTTTATGTTTTATTGACCTTGTGTACAAATAATTATTATATATCTTTGAAAAGTTATCTTCTTATAATACAGTTTTGAAACAAGACATTTTTATTGTTTAAAATTGATATTGAAGTACTGTAATTTATTTTCCTGTTAAAGATGTCTAATGAGGTTTTCAAATTGTCTTCTTTAAACCGTGTTAAATGATGCCCTTTTTCCCTACCTTCTTTTATATGTAACTAGAACACATATGAAATCAATATTTTTTTCTTATTTGTCCGAAAAATATTGCTTTGTGCTAAACATTTGAATGATATATATTTATGTGTTAACATTAACTTTACGCTTTTAAACAATTAGGATTAATAGAAAGATTTCTTCTTGAATTAGATGTGAGTTTTTTTTGGGGTTTTATTCAACTTTTTTTAAAATGATTTTCAAAACAAACAATTTGGAAAAAAAATATTTTAAAATATTCGCTTGTGTTTTGTATTTCTAAATTTGATTTTAACCTTTTTTATCTACATATTAACTAAATTTGGCAGGGTCCATAATATGTCTTCTGTTATTGTTCCTGTGTGCTTTAAAGTTTACAAAAAAGAGTTTTCTATTGAATAATTTTAAAGGTTAATAAACATTTTAGATAAAATTGGACTTTTAGTATTTTTGCATTCCTTTCCATCCCACTCATACTTCGATCCAAAAATTCCTGGTTCGGAGGTGGTAATTTAAATTAAAGTTATTAAAAAGTCTAATTGTCAGTTATATTTTTAAATACTGTAGATGAGGTTAAGAAGTTTTAGTTCTATTTAAAAAGTTATAGTTCCTTATCTATTTTTGGGGCTTTACGGATTTAAATAGATTCTTTAATAATAGTATTAAATAATTTTGAAACTTATGTGCAATTATTTTGGGAAATGGACTATTTCCGTTAGAAATAAATAGTTTTTTCCTTGGTTGAGAGTGGTTTGACTTAATTTTCATGATATTTTATTATATATCATTTATATATAAATATCATCCCATAACTACTAATTAGTAGATTTAAAAATCCTTGATGACTAATTCATTTTCATACATTTTCGCAATATTCAATGTCACATTCAAAGCCATGACTCATTGGATTTACTGTCATCAACTTATAGTTTTATGATTTGAAACTCTAGAGCGCGACTATGAAATATTTATCGAATGAAGTCTATATTTAGTGTTTCTCCTAAATTAACTATTTAGGAATTCTTAAAGTGTTCTTGGTATAGGTTCTAGTTGTTTCTCTTATGGTATACAGTACAGTCTACAATAATACGTTCACCGAGACCGATTGGAAAGTCTTCAAAATATCTTTGGAAGGATATTTGAAAAGTATCTGTCCAGCGAAGACTTTACTGACTTGAGATAATTTTCAGGTGCCACCAACAATAAAGCTGCCCATTTTATATTTGATTGATTCTATCGTAAAAAATGTGGGCGAGGACTACAAGACGCTCTTCAGTAAACACATTGTTACAATTTTTGTCGGCGTTTTCGAAAAGGTAATTAATAATGGAAATTTAATTGAGATTATTTTGAGAGATTAATGTGAAATTCTTTTCAGGTGAATGAAAAGGTACGAGAAAAAATGTACGTCCTGCGCCAGACCTGGAATGACATCTTTCTGCCGACCAAATTGTACGCTCTGGACGTGAAAGTGAACTCTATTGATCCGAATTGGCCAATCACTGCGAAAATATCCAAGAATCCGGTCATTCATGTTAATCCGAATTTCTGGAAGAAAAAGGTAATTATTTTTGGAAATACTTCTTCTGTTAAAGTCGTTTTTATAGCACAAGTGCTTTTAAGAATTCTTTAAAGCACAAGTACTTTGTCCTTATAAAACGAACGATTTTCATCAAATTCATATAGACGTCAGTTCCGTACTAAACTGAAACTGTTTAACCGATTCAAAGTTAAATAAAACAGGAACAAGGTGAAATAGAGAACTAAATTTGAAATGAATTTTTTTTAGATTTTAGTGTTAATTTGTTTAAAAATAGATAAAATGTTGTATAAAACACGATCGATAAGCATTATTAATCACACGAGCCTTCTTTCAAACACTCTCTGTCTGGATGGTTTTAATTGCATCATCAAATGGTTTAACTCTTAACGGATGGTTTAAAATTAAAGGGAATATTTAATAAAAGACGGATATCTGACCTCTCTTTGAATTACGACTACTTAAACTATATGCAAGAGAGGGAGATAAGATGTAATTCTTTATTTATTACTTTTCAAGTGTGTGACCGAACTAAATTATAAATTTGAGTTTTAAAAAACGCTGATTTTTTGGGGATTTTTGTAAAAAATTATTTAAAAAATGCATAAAACGTTGTATAAAACACGATTTATAAGAATATTAAATACAATGACCTTTAATACACTCGTATGATCTTTTATAATAACTAAAATAATTTTAATCTTCGGTTCATTTTTATTAATTTGATTCATCTTGTTTAACCCAGATAACGGATGCGTCATCTGCGCCGGCGGCAGCTGCTATGGAGTCATTAGAAGAGATGAACGCGAAACTGGAGGAGAAGAACAGGGAGCTGTTAGTGTTGAAAAAGTGTAAATTGGAGCTTGAATTGATGGCGACAAAGAAGAAAATTGAAGAGGAGGAGAAGCGGCTAAGTCAACAAGCGCAGCTAGTGAAAACGGTATGTTGTTTTCCCTATTCTGTTTTGCTAGTTACGAGTATGAAAATATTTACATTCTTTACATTTTCGACAATTTGACTTTGACCTAGAATGATTTTGATTAAAAGTACAACTCATTCATTTTATGAATTAGCTGTTCTATTTTCCAAAGAATGGAGATTGAAAGTTTTTTTACAATATTGTTCTAATTGGAAATAATGATAAGAATTTAATTTTTATTTTTCTGTGTGTAATTAATCTAAAAACTGGAACTGAAAAGAGTCAAAATGCGTTAAATACGAATAGCTTGTATTACTTGATTTTTCAGTATATTTACCGAAGAATCTTATTTTATAACAACCAATTTTTATTCTGGCTTACTACATTCAATTTTGATATTCTGACTATCAAAACCATATGAAAATTTTAAAGAAAAATTGCCATGGCTTTAGAATTGATATTTTGAATTGTAATTTGAAAATTATTTAAAAATATCTTTGTAGTCATGTGTGAACTGTTTTTTATTGTTCATATGCATTTTATTATTCGCACTCCTTTGTCGTGCAAACAAACATAATCTCTTACTAAAAGAAACCTTCAGTTCACACATTTGTTTTATAAATAATTATTTTTGTTTTCAAATCTACAATGATGAAATGGTTTACATTTACAGGTACCGCCTCCTACTACAATGACGGGACCTGGTGGATCAAAAGTCAAGGTGTCTCCGGTTGGAACAAATTTACTGACCGCAGTCAAGTCGAGAGATCCTCGTCAGAACAGGAATGGGAAAGATCAGTCTTTGGAAGCGATGGAGAAAAAGTCAGCAATGGATCAGTCTGAGAAAGAGATGAAGATGAATAAATCGCCAAAGAAGTCTTCGTCGTCAAAATCGTCATCGACGACTGGTTCAAAGTCAAAGGGCCATTCGAGTAGCAAGTCGCCAAATTTGAAGGGATCAAACCGCCATAAGGAGAAGAGTTCGGGCATTTCCCCGGATAAAAAGAGGCTATCTGGTCAGCGTACTTCAACGGCAATTGGGACGGAAAAGTCGCCAAAACGGAGCAGAACTGAAACGGCGGCGGCCAATGTCGAAGGGGAGTCACCGTCAAAGGTCAAGTTTAAGGACATGAAGCCGTCCACGACGTCGTCTGGGTCGATTAAGAATAGAAACTACAGAAATAATCATGGCGCTGAAGAGGAGAAGATTGTGGGACTGGATGAGGAGAATGTTGAAATGGTAGAGATGCAACAGGAGAATACGAATCGATACCAGCGCAGCGGAAAGTCCAGTCTAGAGTCGTCTCCGTTAAAAAGGCCAATAGATGACTCTTGTTCGACGACTGCCAATCAAAGTAAGACCCCTTTTGAAAGCGTTCATCATCTAGTGATAGTGCAATATTGAGTAACTCTGGTCGGCCTTAGTAATATTATTGATGAAATTATTTTATAAAAACGAAATCCTAATGAGAGAAATAAAAGGGATGTGGCCTTTGAAAGCATCCCAAAACCTCCCCAACCCAACCCCACAAAAAAAATTACACAAACACACATCTATAACTATTTAATTTATATGCTAAATTTATGCGATATTCGTATAATTAATTATTAAATTCCAGTTTTATATTCTAAATAATTTTATCGTGATGATGAGAGTAAGACTGATTAAAAAAACTATCTGTGATGATTACCATAAATCGAAAAAAATGATGCGTAGAATAAAGAAAAGATGAAGATTTTCTTAGTGTGGTATATTGTATAACTCTTTATTCAAGTTTATTTTTACTTTTATGATTTTTGACGTGGTATTTTGAGAATTTGTTGAGTTGTTGTAAGGTTGACATTGTTCCACAAAAACACTTGGTCTCTGTGATGAGAAACGGATTTGATTGCAATTGAGGACGTTTTGGACATTTTGGTGTTGTGTTCTGGCGGTTTTGACGGAGGAGAGATCGAGTTTCTTGGCACCAGTGAACACGTTTGGGAAGTGATGATGCACATTACCTGAGAATAAGGAAAATGATAAGTACTATCTGATTCTTTGTGAAAAGATGAGAGTTTACAGTTGAAATTTGTCTTAATAACCACCTTTATTTTTATTTTAATTCCTTGATTTCGGTTTAATCGATATCTAAAAACTCTTACTCAAAGGTTTGAAGCATTGGCTTATAAATTTTTAAGGAATTTTCGTATGAAATTTTATTTTTATACAATTTATTACTATTTTAATATCTACGGAAATTAATTTAGGTAAAGGAAGAGTGCAAAATAGTTCCATTTTTATTGGGAGATCTTCAAGAGGGTTGTTTTTTAGCTTTGGTCTTTAATTTGTTCCAAAATGAATGTTTTTTTAAAATAATTATTTCTTTGTGCATGAAAGGTTTTTGACGTCCAGTTTTAATTTTTGCTTCAGGAAATTTCCTAATAATCCTTCGCGGTTCCTTTTTATCTGAATATATTCTTTTATTACTAATTATGATCCTTTGTGATCTAATTTAATCCTTTTAAGTTTTATTTTTAAAAGCAGTTCTTAACAACGAGATTAATTTTTTCAATTAAAAAAAAAAAGAATAAAAAGGTATTTTAAAACAGAATCGATGAGTTTTCCTTATTCACAGATGATTGTGTCCTGTTTACATTTTAAGATGGTTTCCATTTGAGTTTTCTTCAAGTTGAGGACATTCTCTATTCACATTTATAAATAGTTTCATTGAAACAGTCTGGAGTTGAGTGCTTTTTATTTGGTAAATTGAAGTGTGTGATCATTTGTATTTACGAAAATCATCAAAGAAAAGAATAAAAGGGTCATTAAAATAATCTAAAAACATGGTGTGTTATGAAGTTACGAGAAAATATTTGGAATATCGAATGGTTGTATTACAGAGAAAATTTTGGATGCCGCGTCAAAGGATATTGATTTGAGACAGTTTCCAGTTGGTCCGATTACTCAGCCACCGCCGCAATTGTTATTAGATCCGCATCACCACCAGCAGCAGCAAATGGATCTGGTTTCGGATAGTGTTTTAGAGGACCTGAATGCCAAGAAGAGGATTTCACCAGGGGATATCGTCAATTCGGATGAACCGTTTGCGAAGAAGAGTAAATCCGAGAAGTTTGATCTGTAAGTTTTTGACTTTTTTGTAATTTTTTAGAGAGGGTTTTAATTGGAGTTTTTTTCGCAGATTGTTTGGGTCTAATGATGTGGATTTGAGGTCCATTAGCAGTTCTGTGAAGCCACTGTCGCCGATCCATAGTGGAATTGGGGATATGGAAAAGGAACCCCAATCTGGATGGTCGAAATTGAAGGTATGATTCTACAAATTTGAAATTATTAATATAGTAAGGATCTTTAATCGCGGAAGTTAAGTTCTGCGAAGATACTGCGAATAAAGAATGTTATTTTATATATAGAGGAGATACTTTCCAAGATTTCTTAAATATGTCTAGTGTGAAATTTGAACTTATATAAGATTTTGACTATTTTTTAAGACAGTTGTTTAAAGAATTTTGTGGTTTTTTCCGCATTATCAATATGCCTCTTTAAAGTAAGGCTACGTTCCATAGATGCATCGATTTGCATAAAAAGTACAGTTCTTTACCCGTTTGTAAATCTAGATTTACTTTAAGTTTTAAGCCCGCTTAAGGAAATTGAGAGGCGAGCGTTCTACCACAGAACCACCGATAAGTAAACACTCATGGAAGGCATTAGCTCATTTTACACCGTTGTATTATTTATTCTGATGAGGTGATCCCGCACT
>JXOV01007848.1:13377-23499 GCA_001014945.1 Clogmia albipunctata | reverse complement strand
TCACGATAATTAATAATCGTGTTCAAGTGATCATTTTTAAAAATTCAATAACTTCAAGTATCCAATTTCAAGCAACAGTCTTGATTGCTTGTAGCATAATCATATTCCTTTGGTGTAGATAAATTCGTTTTGTGGTATTGTTTGTGTGTAGATAAAGGGGGGAGAAGAACATAGAAGAAATGGGGGAATCCCACAAATTTTGTGTTACGCTATGCACTCTGAAAAGGGCAATTGTTGAGCATCGAATGTGCTGAGTGGTGGCCGCTATAATTTCCTTTCCAGAGGATATATTGAAAGCATATACTGCATGAGACCGGATGAAACTAGAGAAATCTCTGAATGGCAAACATCACATACCCAAGGAGCGGAACATCCTACAAAGACATAAAATCCCAGAAACGGTGGTGTTTGTTTTATGTGTCTCACAATGGGAATGTGTATTTATGTGGGCCCGGTCCATGCCTGAAAGATGCTTGGAAAAGGGATCCAAATATGAAGACGGCACTACCCTTGAAAGCCTCTTAAATGTGATTGTGCAAATATCCGACCGTGCTTTTGCATAATCATGTTGGATGTGGCATCGGCATACTTTCTTGGACATTTTATTATCGCTTCAAATAATGTTGTTGATGTGATTTGCGGCCTGATAGAATTAGATTCCCTCCCTTCCGGCGAGAGGTCGACATTTTCCGAAAAATATTATCGGTATATTTTTATCCACTTCATTTTTTTCTGAGATTTATATTTGCTTATTAACTGTTGATCTGTGAAATTTAATTACGCTTTAAAGACTCTTCCAAACCGTTGCCTTGGAGGAAGCAAAACAAATCGCCGAAATTCATGTTTTATTGTTTCTTTTCTTGTGGGCCGGGCCATTTACCTTGTGTTTATACCCTGACAATATTGAGACATAAATAACTGCCAGAGGGGACAGGAATTTCAGGAGAGAGCGTCTTTCGTCTGTTGTCATTATGAAAACAGGTGAAAAGTGCATGAATCCTAAATGGGAAAAGAATACGGATCTGGAGAAAGCGAGAGACGGAGAGATAGAGATAGAAGGGAGCTTTTACAAAAGAGAAATTAACATTTCACTGTGGGTGGCGGGAAAAATGTCATTCTGGTCGTAGTTAGTGGCACGAATTTGTGACTTGGTGTGTGCGCCTCTCTTTTACCACTCGACTTATTCAAGCCGAACGTCAAGGGATGCCGTCTCCGGATTTCAATAGCTGAAACCGACGAAAGTCATTTAATCATTCCCCGTCATTGTAACACTGTTCTGAATGGGATTTTTATGAAGATTTTTTTTTATTTCTTGAAAATTCACTGAATGGTGAAACGGTGGAATAGATACTTGAGAACGTGAATACTGAAGCCACTCTCAGTGCAGGGATTTTAAGAGATGATCCACGCCGCCCAAGGACAGATGCAAAGTTTCTTTATGGAGACATCTTTCATCCAGGCCTCGGCAAAATCAACCTCATTATCATATTCGAATTTCCATTTTAAAGTTAAAAGTTTCTGGGGTATTTATTGTTTGAATTCTGCCCCCTCGAAACCGCCCCTTGTCACCCAATCACTGCGCCCGTCCGCCTGCCTTTTTTATTTTATATATGTATAATTCATTTCCAATCTCTCTTTATTTCACCATGGGAAACAGTTTGTTAAATAAAAAGACCAAATTGAGCTTTTTCTCCAGTTGCGGATTCCGAACAAATCGAAAATCCTAATTTTATAGGATTTATGGTGTTTTTATTAAGAATTTTATTTATTTATTTATGTGCCGTCACTTTTAGTCTGTCGCTAAATAATTCGCAATTCCCCTAAATTATTGTTTCGCTCGCACTCTTCCGAAGCTCCGCCAAATTGTATATATCGAAGTATGTGTCAAAGAAATAAAAGCCATGTACATACCAGACGACTGAAATGAGCTTTTTGAGTACGAAAAGGCCGTAACGCAAATTCGATGTCAACATTATTTGCTAATAAAAACCGAACAATTCCACCAGTTCAATAGTAACAATGTTCCAATGTTTATCTCCTCCTCTGGTTTGTACTTTAAAAAATGGGGTTGCCAACTTTTTGAAAAACATTAATTCAAAACAGTTATTTTCGTCGGAAAAGTTTAATTATGTGTTTAATTTCATTAAACACAGTTCCCGCTCGGGAGTTAAATATATAAATTTATGAATAAGATAATTGTAACGATGCACTATAACGTGTATGGTGGACAGCCACACACCCCTCCTCGTATATTGCCTTAGCTCCCCCTTCTTAATCGCAATTGCTGGCTCTGCCTACATTTCATTATTAATTATTATTTATTTTATTTGATATAAGATTAATCTCAAACTAAAACAAGATTCGATTTCATTCTACATAATTAATGATTGAAAAGGAAAAAAAGTAGTATTATCTGGGCTCTATCTTACCCACACAAGGGTCAGCCCAGCATCCTCACTGTCTCATTGCTATGCTATCCACCNTGGGCTCTATCTTACCCACACAAGGGTCAGCTGAGCATCCTCTCATTCCTATGCTATCCAATATGAAACTCNTCACTCTGTTTCGTCATCATTTCAATCATTCGTACCATTGGTATTTTAATAGAGAACCATTTAACAAATTCCGCTAATATACTGCATCTATTTAAGCAGGTAGAGCACATCCAAAAAGTGTTCCGAATAATCATTACATAAATATTATGAAATAATAAAATCAATATGAGCAATAATTTTAAAAACAATAATTTGAACCCCGATCTTTAGATCATTCGGTGAGTGCTATTGCATTGATTTGATAGGCTTNGACAAAACAGACTGAAGTGGAGTCACTATGCATCTATTTATTCAAGCAGAGCACATCCAAAAAGTGTCCCGAATAATTATTAAATAAATATTATGATATAATAAAATCAATATGAGCTATAATTTTAAAAACACTAATTTTAACTCCCATCTTTAGTTCATTCGGTGAGTGCTATTGCATTGATTGAATAGGCTTTATTTCAAACTTTAAATAAATGTTATTATTTCCACCATATTGCGGATACTTCAGATGAAATCAAATAACTTTATGATTTAGTAAGAAAGTCGAATGCCAATAAATAAAGTATATTTCTTAATGAAACGTGCCTAAAAGAACAATGTGCTGATGTTTATGTGAGGTGGGGTAAAAAGTTACCTAACCTCCGTTGCTATAGTAATCCTAAATCTTTCCAAAGAAACACTGCCTATCCCTAAATCATTTGTTTCGCCGGGATTGATGTTTAGTTGATTAGGAGATCTAATTTATGTGCGCCTTTGTGCGAGTATACAGTAGGTACCTAACTAATAACATATTTGTGTACATACTCCAAGCCATATAAATCAATGACATTAAATTAAACGAAACAACCACCCATTGAATCGCAAATTAATTAAATCTCCACCACCGCCAGCACAAAATTGGCAAACCGGGTCAAAGTTGAGTGAGGGGGAAAAGGCGTCCCTGAAAGTTCATCTCGGGTGTTTGTGTTTGAATAGACCAGTTCCAATTGAATGCTAAGCCCCCATTTATTTACCCAAAAAAGCCTTTGTACCGTTTTATTGAAGTGGCCCAAAATCGAGGCATGAGAAATTATTGTGAAATTTTAATTAGGACGGTTTCTGACGCAACTGATTTCGCCTCCTTTCAATATATCTGAATATCATTTCCGATAAAATATTACCGGTTTTTCAATAAACCGTAGCATATGAGCTGACGTCTCTTTGATGTGACACAATGTCAACGCTCCCCCGTCTTCAAAGTGGCACATGTTCATTCTCGTAGACGCTGTTGCGGCCTCAAAAGGTGTATACGACAGAAAATTAATCGATTATGTCAATCCCTGCCGTTCGCACACTCCTTACGAAACTTTTCAAGGCTGCTGTGCTGCCGCTACTCCCTAACAATGTACGCTCTTCATGCTTCATACTTGCCAATTCGGGCCTTCACAATGTGGACACAAGAGCGTGCTAAAGAAACGGGAAGCCAAAGTGGGAATATCTTGATGGGGATTAATGAAGATTGATTAAATATTCAGTCACTTCAATTGTTTGTTAATTGAATCAGGCCCCAGGTTGAATATTTGCCGTGTAAAGTTCACTTAGGTTTCATAGGTCATTTACCGTGTGAGGGACAGTGTGCTGTTAAATTTTAATCAGGTAAATGTTTATTAATTATTTAACTAACCCTAAATTTCCATGAGCTAAGAAAACGTATTAAAAAAGGAATCTAATTTCAATTGTCTATTGACGTAAACATACCCCCAATTTGATTATATCATTTTAATATTTATTTAGAATTATATTTCCTAAAATAAATTTGGAATTTATATATCAAACAACTATTTCCTGAATTCNAACTAACCCTAAATTTCCATGAGCTAAGAAAACGTATTAAAAAAGGAATCTAATTTCAATTGTCTATTGACGTAAACATACCCCCAATTTGATTATATCATTTTAATATTTATTTAGAATTGTATTTCCTAAAATAAATTTGGAATTTATATTTCAAACAACTATTTCCTGAATTAAATATATAGTTATTAGTTTATTTATAAATATTAATTAGTTCAGTCAATATTAAATTTTTTTATCTAATATTTTTCAATATAAACGTTGAATTTTATCCTTAGGCTTAAAATTTTCCGATGTAACAGCTTTAATTTTTGCTTGGCCCATAAAGAAAAAATCCCGTTTCAGCATATGTTATGACTTTTTATGATTTTGCATTTCCGGAGATCCAGATGCACAATTCGCTCGCAGCTTCAATTCCGGAGCCGGAAATGAGAATTCGCAACTGAAATAGATATTTCAATTTATGTACCGTTCAAACTTTGTGAAATCAACCCTCAAACCAGTGCCAGTTTTCCAAAACCAAACGGTAATATGAGCAAGAAGAAAATTGCAGTTCACCTCATTCACTCGTAAATCAAACTCAAAACAGCACTGGTATTCGCCACCACCAAATCAGTGTTACGGAACATAATTATTTTTAGTCTGTATGTTTTCTGTTTAAATCGATAAGAACTGGTGCTGGTGCAGGAAAGGTAAACACCGTAAGCTGGAAATCTTAAATAAATATTGGAAAAATATTGCGACCAGGAATTCCGAGCTCCTAGCTGACTGCGCTTGTGACACATGCTTTTATACATAGGGTGCCAAACTATACATCCATGCACACAAGTATATCGTCAAATCCGATAAAATCGTACCTCTATATACACCGGAATTCAGGTACATTCCGTCCTCCACAAGAGGAATTGGGATGCATAAACACACAGCAGCTTCACTAGGATGGTGGCGTTCATAAGTACATACATATGTGTTTTTGTATTCCCAGACCCGTGTTTGAGAACACTTTTACGAGTGGCTGTCTCTCTGTTTGTTTATTTATTGTGCGAAATTCGGTTTATTCACTTTATTTTATTATGAAGATTTTATTACTTACTTTAAAATAGACTGATAAAAAAGAGGAATAAGTGGATAAATAACGACACTGACTGCCAACTGATAAAGTTATACTTGTTGAGGGAAGGGATGAGTGTAAGCGGCTCTTTTATTCTGAACGGTGTGATCTTTGGGGTGCTGTTTATCACCCGGTCGGTCGGGTCAATGGGAAAGTAATTGTCAATGTCTGCCAGTACAGAGCCATTTCGGGATAACAGCAATCTTTTGTTTCGCAGTTTGGCCATTGTCTTAAGTCGAGGTAAGTGGCTTCCATAAAGCGTCTATTCTCAAAAGTGCTATTTGCTCTTTCAAGACGAGAGTAATGTGTTTATTTCCAAAAGAGTGTTATCACTTTAAAATTAAAGACAATAAAGAAACTTTTTAGTGCCTCATTTTTTGTCTAATAAAAGTCAGATTATTGATGTGCAAATGAAATGAAATTATGTTAGCACAAGTTACAATTTAAATTTAAAAATCAAATATGTAAACTAATTGGAAGATGTTTAAATTAACAAAAACTTATGTAGTTTTATCGCTCTTGGAAACATCTCTCATATAATATCATTTCACATTAAAAGAACTTTAAGATATAAATTATTTATATTTATCCTTTTACAATAGTATACTAGATACACTTAATAATCAATAGATTTTAATTTAGAAATATTTTATCCAGAATTCNTATAAATTATTTATATTTATCCTTTTACAATAATAAACTAAATACACTGAATAATCAATAGATTTCAATTTAGAAATATTTTGTCCAGAATTAAAAAAAAAAGAGTAAAACTGTGTTAATGCAGTTTATTGAAAGAAAATCAAATGATTATGAACAAAATTCTAATCTACAACAAAGAATTAAGTAATTATTTCAAATTTGAAGGTAAATATCCATTATATTTTTTTTGAATTTTCAAATGTTTTATAATCGTATTTACATGCGTCGAATATATTAAGAGTTTGCAAGTGCCAAAGTTGGAACATCCGAAAGGAAAATCCGATACAACTTTCCCCTCTGACAGACCTCAGCCTGTCTATTTTTGAGCTGAGGCAACTAAAACCAATATTGGGATAGTACACAAGTTGATCTTGAGCAGACAAATTTTGCCAGCCAATAGCACGGAAGTAACTTGATTTGCGACCAGATTTCGGGTTGAAAGTTTCGCAACTGTAAATTCAAAAACCGAAATGGTTGCTAATTTATGTCGAAACTTTGGTAAACAGCAAGCATTTACATTTACATTTGGAAAATCAAAAGTTGAAAGTCCCAAGTGCAGACAAGTTATTCAGTCAATGCAGGGGGTGATTCTTCCCTCAGATATATTATAACAATATCGAATCTCTCCAGTTGAGAAGCACTTCGCGAAGCCGCATCGTTCCGAGTAACAATACTTTGCCATTATCAGGGCGGCCGCACATTGAAGGCTTTATGGAATATTTAATGCAGACGGAAATGGCAAAAAACTCAATTTGAAATTTCAATTACAGTCTCTGTGTAACCGCAAACAATGCCTCAGCTATGTCGCGTTGACGATCAGAGCCAGATGCGTGTGGGTTGGGATCTCCCCTCCTGTTACGGCTGCATGAATCGTTGCCCCGAAATACACGAGATTGGGTGTCTGTGTATAGACAATAGGCTTTATACAAGACATTGCCGATAATAAAACCAATGTGGAAACACGGTCTTTCTCCCTCCACCCTCCAAGTCATGAGAAAAAAGCCTGCAGCACGCTCGTTCTCACACCAAATCAAAACACCTTCAAGCGGTACTCTAATTTATGTGTGTTTGTGCACACTGGCTGAATTGAAGCGGATCAGATAATACCAGATTTCATCGTACCATTATTATGTTATATCCACCCAAGTCGATTTAGATGGGGGAGGGTTATATCCTTCCGTGTAACGCAAAAGTAAACACAAACACATGAATGTTATCCATTCAGGGAATTTTAAAAAGCGTCAAACGCTGATGGAGGATTGGGAGAACAGGCAGTCGGTTAGAATGGAGAATATCCTAGTCTGTGAAAACAAAAAAGGCGCACCAGAAATTCCGTCTCATCGCGTTTTTCTACTCTTTGTAAACCCGATGCTCAGATGATAATAATGATGAATTCCCTTCTTCTTCTTCTTCGTGGGTACTCCATGCAGGGAGATGGGGGTAGTCCTGTACAAACAAATCCAAACTGTGTGTATCATAGGTCTAAAGAGGAATAGATGTGGAAATCTCAAGTACACCCAGAGAATGGCGATGAAGTGTTGATCTGCAGATGATAAGAAATTGAAAGGCAGTGACTGTTAAGTGAGCACAGAATTTATGGAAAGAATGGGAGGAACTTATCAAGATCTCCTGAATGAGTATCTATCTCTGACGGGGGCTGTATAAATAGCAACAGCGGATTTTGAGTTTCTAAAAGAGCTTTTTCGCATTATCTAGCCAATGGCNGGCTGTATAAATAGCAACAGCGGATTTTGAGTCTCTAAAAGAGCTTTTTCGCTTTATCTAGCCAATGGTTGGTTCTACAGCAATCAGTGCTATTTGCAATTCAAATCGATTAGGGTTTTAGGGGACCAAGGGAAAACAACACCTATCAATCGGTATTTGTGCCAATTGTTTTCCAATAAAAAAGACCACCCACCAGTCGTCAGTCGAACCAAAAAACTTGCAAATGAGCTTTTCTCATTACTGTCGGAAATATCCCATTAAAAGCCGCTTATGTCGGCGAAAGCGAATTAATTATCGACAGGCGGCACCAGCGACAAAAACATTGATGTTTTGTGTAATTGTTCAATTCAAATTGGAAATAAATTTATTTCATTTATACCTGATGTTCAAAGGAATCCCTTCCACACTTCTCCGTACTTCGCGCGGCGTTCGAGAGTCCTTTTATGTGTAACAAAATGGAACCGATTCCATCAAGCCGGAAAATGAGAATGAAACGGCACAAAAAGCTGCATTTTATAACAATAGACATTCACGACTAAATGTGCTGTACATGATCACCGTTATGCATCATCAGAAGTGTAATTGTTGCTCATGAGTTTTCTGTTTTTTCACACTAATACTCGCTCAAATTCACGACATTGTTATAATTACTGCTGCCACTGTAGAACCTGAATTAAAGCAAAACATGGGGCTCCGATGAGAGAGAAACATTGCTGCAGCTGTTTGAAATATTAGCATTAATGCATGTGTAGTTAAAGCAATATTATTATTATTGTAAAATTTCTTATTTTACACACTGTACGTGTATACCTATGTGTTAATATTTATTGCACGAGATAGGAACTTCAATTAAAATTTCAAGAGAGCCTCAAATTCCCCAAAGCTTTGCATCCACTCAAATATGTGTCTGTGCGTTCCGTATCCCAATTAATTAATGGTACAAAGTGATTGAATATCGATTTCAATAAGTGGAACTGAAAATCAATTTATTCTTTTTTAACTAAAACTCTTATTAACGGCGATTAATGCCTTCTAAAAACTAGTTACAAAATAATTAAAACATGTCCAACAATTTAATATAAATATTTCCAATTTTTAGTTTTATAAATTTTTACACAAACTTGTGAGTTTGNTTCAATAAGTGGAACTGAAAATCGATTTATTCTTTTTTAATTAAAACTCTTATTAACGGCGATTAATGCTTTCAAAAAACTATTTACAAAATAATTAGAAAATGTCCAACAATTTAATATAAATATTTCTAATTTTCTAAATTTTTACACAAACTTGTGAGTATGATATATATTTTTTAGTATTTCCTCNCGATTGTGACTTTATTAGCTATTCTATTTTGTTAATATTGGTATCNATTTTTTAGTATTTCCTCGAAAATTTTTTAAATTTAAAAGAAAATCGTTGAAGTCTGCTCGTATATTTACCTACGCTACAATTTTCGATAAAAACTCTAATAACGTTATTATCGAGAATTAAAAATTACATTTTAAATTCAAATATTATTATCTAATTTTAATTAATTCTAAATCGTTCTATATCCACACCCTAGCAAATATAATTCGTTAAGTAATTATCATTACTTTTAGGAGGAAATGTGTGTAAAAAATATGTCGAAAGTAAGCTANGATAATCCGAAATATATCCAGAATTTTGAAAGTTTGGGGCGCTATGTCATAGCAGGCCGCCAGTAGCTCACATTGAAAGTCCAAAAACCCTGNATCATTAGATTGTTTAAATAATGCCCCATAGCGGAGAAAAGGGGGGTGCGGCTATAACGGAAATTAAACACAGACTTATCAACCAAGTGGGACAAACTTCCTATTACTATCGTCATTATTATTCATTAATAATAGTAGGTTTTGCACNTTATCAACCAAGTGGGACAAACTTCCTATTACAATCCTCATTATTATCCATTAATAACAGTAGGTTTTGCAANGGTTTTGCACCAAGGTTGTATATCAGCTGAGCCTGAGTTAGGAAATAGATTTTACACCAGATCCGGATTTAATTTTGCATTCCTCTAAAAAGTACAATAAAAACTGATTTTGACTTAAATCCGGAGGACAGGGCTTGGTTAAACAAAAATATCACTTTTGTTTAAAAAAAATGTAAGTTCTTCCATTGATTCAAGCTTATACGAAAGAAATATATGATATTTTGCTAGTAAAAAATAACCAATGTTTTCAC
>JXOV01007848.1:351-13287 GCA_001014945.1 Clogmia albipunctata | reverse complement strand
AAATTTTTCCATTGATACAGTTTATACGAAAAAAATATATGATATTTTGCTAGTAAAAAATAACCAATGTTTTCACCATTGACAAATCTGATTAATTATGAAAATCTCCAGAAAATTGTTATTTTTTTCAATAGAACATTTGTATTAAAGGTTATATTAACTAATATTACATAATATTATATGAGCCCAAATCATATGAACCACCAGGCGCCACCATATCTGCTACAATTAATTGTACACAAATTTTATAATGGTTATAATATATGTACGGAGCACCATAATTATACATCCCAAAAATAATTCAAAAGTAAATTCCAATTAAATTGGTCAAACTCCGCATTTAAAACTACTGCAGACTCGTTTTAAATCCTTTTCAAACGAATCGAAAAGTTAAAAGGAGCGGCTTGAACTTGTCTAAACTGAACTGGTCGTTTTGGCTGGGCTTAAGGTTCGATGGCGAAAGTAACTGTTGAAAGCTATTTGAAATAGTTTCCATTGCGATTTAAAAGTGTGTGAGTATATGAGCATATGTCCTGCATCATTTGATTACATTTCCAACAAATTTACATAATCATCCCCAACTCTCCGTTTAGCCACTTATCCCGGCAATCCCCTTTATAAGGATTGGGAAAAGTTGCATAGACTGTGAATTGGGGATGGGAAGTTGTAAACTGGCCAATTAAAACTACCACAACTTGAACAAATTGCTCCCATTTGGACAACGGTTTTTTCATCGTTCTTCTTCACCCGCAAAACTTTGCGCTCCAAGTCTTTCCACATTTTTGCACTTTTCCCAGTTAATTGTGCAAAATAAAACGGCTTAGTGTATTTTGTTTGTTATTTTCTATTTCTCCATCCCATCCAGAGAGTGCTTTTAAATTTTAATCGATACCAGGGGCAACGATGACAATGAATCCGACAAAGAAGCTTCCCCAAACACACACCTTCAAAGTCATCCATAACAGGTTAGAGAACGAACAAATTTACATCACGGTGAAACTCTGGCACACAGATGTCATTCAGTCAGCATATTTAAATTAAAAACTTTTTGTGAACTTCCTCCGCAGTCTCACTTTTCTCCGGGATTTCGGATCGCATTACATATTGAAAAATTCCCATTTCAAAATGAATTCATCGGCATCCGAGTTGCCAGAGAGCGGCTAAAATTACAAAACAAACAGCATTATAATCTGACGGGGTTGATCGGGAGATTAAGGGTACGAGCTGGTTGGCAAGAATGAAATTGTCAGTCGGGGAGGAATTAATAACAGCTCCAGTTATTTTTAGATGCTAACCAAATCAACGAAAAACCAAGTTCGAATGAATAATTGAGGAATCAGTCAAACCAATCGAAACAAGATAACTGGTTTGGATATTGAGAAACAACAACAGTAAAAAGTTCAATATTAAAGGTTGGCAGAAAATCGTTTCAATTCAATCAAAGGCCGAATTTCATTTCTGCCTTTGTATTTATAAATCCCTTTTAAAGAGACCTGGAAATTAATTTGGGACTGACGGATGGAAAACTTTTTGGTTAGCAAATAATAACTCGACCGAGCACTTAATAATCATAACTATAATGATAAGGATTGAGTTGTCTATGTTGAAAATTTCATGCCCGGAAACCCACAGATGCTTTCTCATCTCATCATCACCAGCCATCACCATTGATCGAGTCGACGGAAACAGATACGGGCAGATCAATTTGAAAAGGATGTCGATTTGAAGATTTCCAATGTAAATTAAATTTCAAACTCATGTTTGTCGCTTCATCGAAATGGGATTAAAATATCAAACTTTTACTATTTTACTAGCACTCTAGTTCCTCTAGTCCTAACAAGTTTCTGTGTTTGCATTGAAATTAAGCAAATACCGGGATGGTGAACAATAACGAACTGTAATAAAAGCCTCCAAAATTGTAATTATTGGCGATTCAATTGAAATTCAATTGAAGAACCATCGTAGTTAGTTCTGTTGGATAAACTTTCTTGCTGCCTCCGCCAGAACCGTTATAATGGCTGTTTTTCAACGACAACGCCTGGCTCTAAGACGACAGCGGCACCGAATGTACAGTTAAATTAAGTCATTATTACGATAATCGAATTCTGGGGAAATGGTATTAACGATAATGGCTACTGACTTGGTTCTTGCAACTTCTTGCTCCCAACACTAAATATCCCAACTTTCATTTCCGGGAGCGGTTTGGCAACAGTGCCAATAACAGTGCACAATAAAAGCGGATAATGTTCGAATTCCATATTATATTCGGATTACCGACAAAGTATTGCATTGTTTGCCAAAATGAACTCGGCTCTTGATTCATACACTCATTGTTTGTTCTTCAAACTTATTCCTTTTATGAACATAGTTGAATAATTTACTTCAGATTAGATTCAATCTGGATCAAAATGGATTAAATGATTTTTACATTTGAGAATGTGGTTAACAAACCAATCAATTGATTCCATATTAGGTTNCCAAAATGAACTCGGCTCTTGATTCATACACTCATTGTTTGTTCTTCAAACTTATTCCTTTTATGAACATAGTTGAATAATTTACTTCAGATTAGATTCAATCTGGATCAAAATGGATTAAATGATTTTTCATTTGAGAATGTGGTTAATAAACCAATCAATTGATTCCATTCTAGTTCTTTAAAAGAAAATCACATCCAACTCTCGGATTTATTTTCAACACCAGAAAATTAATTTAAATAAAATCCATCGTAAAATTGGTTCTCTAAAAATGTTAATCATCAGCATTTCATTTCTAAGATTGTAATTAATTTACAGNTCCAACTCTCGGATTTATTTTCAACACCAGAATTTATTTTAAAAAAATCCATCGTAAAATTAGTTCCATAAAAATGTTAATCATTAGCTTTTCATTTCTAAGATTGTAATTAATTTACAACACTGCTATGAGATCCATAATCCAAGTATAAGAAACTCGGAGCAATTAAGCTCTTTTAATCCTTTTTCTGTTGATTGTCAGNTGAGATCCATAATCCAAGTATAAGAAACTCGGGGCAATAAAGCTGTTTTAATCCTTTTTCTGTTGATTGTCAGTTACAACGCGCGCTTTTTATTGATAATTATGCGCAAAGGTGATAATTGATAAAATTTTACTGAAATAAATTTCCATTTTAAATGCATTTTAATATTTAAATGGAATGATTTCGCTTTTATCACTTTTATAACGTTTTTCAGCTCTGTTTTTAAAAACCCGTAATAATTATCAATTCGTGGAATTGAGAACATTTTTAAATTATCGTCTAATGGATATTTTAATTTGGATATCTCCATGTTGATGGCATTTAAGAGTATTGAAATTGAAAAGAATAAAATAATATTTAAATTGCTTGTAGTATTTTATAGTATTTAAGTTTGGAAAGTGGTCCACACACAATTTGACCTCGATCAAGAATTGCCAAACTTTCCAGAGAAGTTCCAGATCGTAAGTTAGGGCTTAACCAACTGGAACATCGTGGACCACTTTGCCCTTAACCATGAACATGCGACCGAATTCGATTTCACAGGCGACGGCCAATTTATTCAAAGTTTATGCCTGGAGTGGAGTGAGACTTCTGGAATGTAAAGCCGGCGGAACAACGCCACATTAGCAAGTTTAACCCCCATATGAATATGTCGAGTTGGTTGGAAACACCAGATGTTTTTGAAAAGGGTTGAGTAGCAACTAATTGCGCTGTCTAAATCAACACCGTATAATCAAAAATACTTAGTCTCGAGTCTAGTTTATTATTCGTGGAGTTTCTTAATGGAACCCTTCAAAAGATTGACATGTGCTGCTTCCGTTGCTGCCCCAGAAAAACCAGCCTCTATGGCACCTCTCACACGTATATTTAAATATTCCGATAATATAATCCGTAATTTATCCCGGAACCTCGTTCAGAATTTAATTTAAATATTTCAACAGTCAAATTTATGACGTCCATTTGCATAAATGGGGATTTTAGCGCATTAAAAAACAAATTGCATTTGCACAATTTGGCATTAAAATAAATCCATTATCGAAACAATTCAAAAATAAATTAATATTTATTTTAAATCCATTTATTTATTTCTAGAAACGAAAGTGTGAATTTGGACTGTAAATCGAAAAATAAAATATATACATATTTAATTCATATAGGTACTTATTTAAAGTGAAAAATACGTTTTTATGGAATGGCAAATACCACGTTCATTTTTTATTCATATAGAAATACTTGAAATTCTAAAATAAGTGAGGATCTGATATTAACGCATTACCAATCTAAAAATAGCGGATTATTTTTTTTGTTATTATTTATTTATTTAATTTTTTATTTTATTTTTAAGATATGGAGTATGGACCAAATTAAATCCAAAAATGTTATTTATTTTATGAAACAGATATTACAAATATAATCAGCTATATAACAATTTAAAATAATTGTAATTTTAGTGGTTAGTGGCACAGNCTTATATTATTTATTTAATTTTTTATTTTATTTGTAAGATTTTATGAAACAGATATTACAAATATAATCGGCTATATAACAATTTAAAATATTTGTAATTTCNATTTTAGTGGTTAGTGGCACAGATCCGCATGACAGCAAGGGCCCAGAGTTCACCATAGAGCCGCCACATCGCCTAGAGTTCATGAACCGAGCCGGAGCTCGGATAGACTGTGCTGCAGCGGGAAACCCGGTGCCAAATGTTGAGTGGTTAGATCAAGAAAATACGCCACTGAGCACAATTCCAAAGGTACTTATTTTACGCCCATGTCATCCCTCATATGTCTAAGTTAATTGGACAATAACCTCTGCCAGCCACAACCATCTCCTAATCCCGTGACACTCGAAATATAATCCAATTACATTATGCCGATGTACTTGTTGTTGCTGCTATTACTATCTTGTGTATGCAATCAGTGAGGACCAAGATATTCCCGTTGGAGGAAGGAAATGAATCCGTAATTGCCGTTCGTTAATTTAACGATGACGGAATTTCGTGTGGAATCAGCCTTCAGGAATCGGCAGAATTAAGTTAGTACTAATTCGATTTCCGTTTTCTGTTTCCCATTTTCCCGTGCACAGATTCGACACACTTTGTCCAACGGGTCCCTGTATTTTCCCCCGTTCGAGGCGGAGGCGTTTCGTCAGGATGTGCACTGGGCCGCCTACAAGTGCATCGTCTCGAACAGCGTTGGCATCATAGTATCCCGAGATATTTTCGTAAAGGCTGGTAAGTGTGAGAACTTAATCCTAACCCCACAAATTAGCACGAAATACAGTCGGGAGGCGTGACAGTAGGAAATCCCGGAAGCAAACATTAATTCGATTGATAGGAAATTTTTCGCCAGTTGAAATCGAAATGGAAATGGAAAGTCGTGTTCGTTAAGTAAATTGTTTTACATTAATAATATCCCTGATATAGCCCCATACCCATCCATTTATTGCTCCCAAACGCCTGATCCAAGACTATTCTCAACACTCTCCCTGTTGCTGGTCTGTGTTTACCTAAAATGGAAGACTGTGCGCTTATAAATGGGATTTCTTCGTTTAACTTTTTATTTGCACAGCCGTTATTTCCCCCCTTCGTCGCCCCCCATAAATATTTCCAGTCACGGCTTGTCTAAGGGCATGTTTCCGTAACCGATTTCCCACCCTTGTGCAGACCGGCGGACAAAAGAACAAACAGACGCTAAAGACAACAAAAACAGACGAAGGAACTCAGTTATTGTTATTGATGATAAGGAATTATATCGACCGAAGAACGAATTTATTCGCAAATGATGTTATTAATAATTTCATTTGTTTCTTCGTTTAATGACAAATGAAACGAATAATAATGTATTGTTTAGACGTAATGAAATAGGGTAATTTTATTTTTTATTTCATGACAGCATAATCTAAAATTCTTACCAGATATCCAAATCTAATAAATATTCCTTTTTGTATGAAAAAAATTAAACTTTTAAAAGTGTATAAATAGTATTCAAAATTAACACAAGCTTAGAATTACATATAAAACTGATTTTTTTGTTTTTGGAAATTTATCTTTTAAGTGCAATCGGTTTCTTGTGGAATACATATCGAATATATAGAGCTAAAAACCTCTTTCTTTCTATGATTATTTTTCAAACAATCCAAATAAAAATCGTNTGGAATACATATCGAATATATAGAGCTAAAAATCTCTTTCTTTCCATGATTTTTTTTCAAACAATCCACATAAAAATCGTCAGCAGTGATAAGATCAACTTTTACTTCTACGTATATGCAGAATTTTTTTGCTCGGAAGATCAAAGCTCTTGAAAAAATCTTCATAAACAACGCAAAGTGTCGTCTTTTATTAACTTTTTGGGATTCCCAAAATTTCTAATAAAACTACCGCAATTTTATTAGAGAAATTTCATTAACGTGATCGCAACTGAGACTGTAAATCTTTAGATATTTTCTTTAAACCTGTGTAACAGATAACATTTATGAAAGTAGTCAGCAATCAATTCAATGATCTAAAGTGAAGATCATAAAGTTAGCAATGAAATATAGCAACAAATTTTAAACTGGTTTTAAATAACTTCATAAACAGGTTATGGTCCTAAATGCCTTTCCGTGGAAGCCCGATTCCATTGAATATCTTAATTTGTTTTTTTTACAATGAATTAAAATCTAACTACTTAAATTTCTGTTTTTATTAAATTCAAATTTGGTATTTATTTTGGGACACTCTTTAATACGATTTTTCAGCACATTACTTTAAATTGTAAAAGTCGAATTAACAAATTATCCAATAATTAGAATAAACAAATTGATGCTTACTTAAAGTTAAATGTTACATGAAGGGCGATGAAATTAATTTTCTGTCCGTAATTCGCTGTTATAGTGGGTGCAATTTATATAATTTTTTAGCAGCGGAATTGATCCATAAAACAAGCTGTGCTGTAATGTGAATCCGACACACTCCTAGTCAGCGAAGGAGCGTGAGCCAACGAACGAGCGAACGTACGTCTCAAATCGCATGCCATTTGCGCTTTTGTTATTGCAGAAGGTGACGGAGAGAAATAATCTCCTACACATTTCTTTATTTATTTACCGTTGAGCCGCAGGATCCCCCCATTCCAGTAGACGAAATTTCGTGCTTTGGAGGCGAAGGAATGTACTGGGATCGGGTGGCTCTGCCAGCAAATATAACCGCACCACACCAACCATTACGCTGCTGCTCCATTCCGTTTTCGGTTCGGAGGAAGCTGCAAAGAAAAAGAGATGGTCTTTGCCAGTTAATGAAAGTCTATGCGGATATTATTACCCTAAGAAAAAAAAAAGAATCAGGCAGCTCGCCCTACTTAGTATGGGTCTCGTTTCCGTGTGTTTGGCTGTGCAATTGCTTTGGCACACAGCTTCCCTGTATTTATATGTGGGGATCTCATAAATTAATAAGCCTCGCAAACCGCGCCATGGTGAATAAATATGGCACGGCTTAGGTGGCAGTATGGGATTCTGCTAAATTATGCATGGAAATCACGGGTTATGGGCATTAATTCATCGTAATTGCGAGGTTAGAGCGATAATTTATAAGGCACTTTAACAAGACGCTTCCATCACTTTTGCAATTTATGCAATTATAAACGGTTTTCTTTTCAAAGAAACGTTTTCATTAAGGCGTGACATAAACAATCAATTTTAGAATAAAAAGGAGCATTTAATGTAAACCTACAATATTATTCAATTTTATTTCATTTTATTCTATTATATTTAATGATTCTTCAACACCAATCTTTTATGAAAGAAAANTGCAATTATAAACGGTTTTCTTTTCAAAGAAACGTTTTCATTAGGGCGTGACATAAACAATCAATTTTAGAATAAAAAGAAGCATTTAATTTAAACCTACAATATTATTCAATTTTATTTGATTTTATTCTATTATATATCAACACCAATCATTTATGAAAGAAATNTTATAAACGGTTTTCTTTTCAAAGAAACGTTTTCATTAAGGCGTGACATAAACAATCAATTTTAGAATAAAAAGGAGCATTTAATGTAAACCTACAATATTATTCAATTTTATTTCATTTTATTCTATTATATTTAATGATTCTTCAACACCAATCTTTTATGAAAGAAAATTTCATACAAAATTCATACAATTCAAAGTAGATTTCAAATAGCAGTGAATTCAACAACTTATCATCTATTACAACATAATCCTATTTTAAATAGGAAGTACGTAATGCTTAACACAAATTCAATTTCAATACATTTCTATGTTTGTTTTCCACTTACACGATTTCGAAATATCAAATATTAGCTCAAAGTTGTGTCAAAGAAAGAGAGAAAGTTGTTAATTTCAATTCACATAATGTTTATCCATCAAATATACTTTGAAATGTGAAATCTTGTTTAAAAATCTAAAACTTTTATTCTTTTTCTCGGAAATTAATATTCCTCATCCGGTGCGTGCTGTTTATATGTTATATATTGGAATGAAATCAAATTTTGAAATTGGCAATACTTGACAACATATTTCTGTATACACTTTTTCTGAGAACACATTTGTTTATCTACAATGTCAATCTTCAAAAGAAATTGAATATATGTTGAAATTAAGCTCCAGAATGAATACAATGTGTTTTTGGTTTAAAAGTTGAAACCTTTCGGACGTGAGATCGAAAAGTGCCAAAATCGTTTCCTGGTTATTGTGATATTCCATTGATGATATCCTGAATTATCTAGTGCGCGTGGTTGCTTTTATCGTTGGGACGACCACCTGCATATAAATGCAGATAAATTTTTAAAGTGAATCCAATTCGAGTGAAAAGGATCTTACTTTTGAATATCTGAGCCGCTTACACAATTCTCACTTTTCCTAGCTTTCAACCCAGATACACGTTTACCTAAAAGCAAAACGATAAGAGGAAGAGAAAGGTGGATAAATGGGCGAGTGCCATTCAAATAAAATCAAATGGAGTACAACATGATGTAGCAAAAGATTCAACCTTCTTCATTTTGCATAAATTTGAAGCATCATTGGTTTCGAAAACATATCACAAATGTGGAATGAAACGCTTACGATTTCAATTGTATGAATTTACTTATGGCAAAATGCATCCAATTTATGCATTCCATGAAATTGAATCGATCTCTATTAGACATTTGATATTTCGATTATAAATTAGCAAATGGTTTTTATATTTTCGAAAAATCTGATTAAATCAAATACACTCGATCTTTCCATTAGGGGATCGTATCTTTCAATCTCCTTTCAATATTCGAAATAACTTTCTGAAGAACCATTTTTTAATAAACACTATTCTTCACTCACATTTTTATGTAAAAACTTTCTTCAGTCTCCAATATTGAACAACCCATACACTTGGCACTCTTTGAAAATTCTACCTATAAAACAGGGCGAATAACGGCGTGGACGATGTGAAAATCGCGCAACAAGAAAAAAACTAAATAAAAACTTTAAACTTCCCTTAAAAGGAAAGGGGGGAAAATGACAATAAACTTTTATAAAGTGATAAAGTTATTTTTATTTCCTATATTTACAAAGTTTTCCATACTCCCAATCTAGTTGACGTTGGTTGGTGTATAGAAAATTCTTTTAAAGAAGAATATTTTGAAGTTTTCCTTCCGAAATTCATCACAAATTTCGTACAGATAACAATAAAAATGCCAGACCGGAAATCCTTGATGAAATCTTTTTAACATTTATTTTGTTTCTTTAACAAAAATGAAGTATGTCTACATTATTAAGATAAATTTCCATTAAGACTCTATAAGAAAAGTGATTGATTTACTTGTTTTATTGACAATTGCAATAAAATATTTGGTCAAATCGAAACATAATTCCAAAAGTGATGCAAATTTATTGTTTATGATAAATAAAATTTAAAGAAATCAGTTTTCAATAATCCATTCAAAACTAAAATANTCAGAAATGAAATATGTCTACATTATTAAGATAAATTTCCAATAAAAATCTATTTTAAAGTGATTGACCACTTTTATTGAGAATTGCAATAAAATATTTGGTAAAATTGAAACATTATTCCAAAAGTAAAGCAAATTTAGTATTTATAATAAATAAAATTTAAAGCAATCAGTTTTAATAATCCTTTCAAAACTTAAATAATANAAAGTCAATTACAATTTTATTATACCACGGCGTTGAAAATTAATATTGAATAATGCATACTAATTATTTTTTAATAATTACCTTCCATCCAAAACTAATTAATTGTTTTAATAACAAGTGATATTATTATTGTTTTGCCAATTTAGTAAATGACGGTGCCATTTACGTCACTGAATCAAGGAGTGTTGCCACATCAATGTCAGGTGGGGCAGCTGAAGAGGGAAAACTTGGGACACAATTCAATTTCTCGTTCCGGGGAAAAAGTTCCTCATCAGGGAATTCCGGCCACTAATTTGATTAAAACAGTTGCGCTATGAAATCGTCCCGGCCAATGCATGGCTTATTTTTCTGTCAATCCTCTAGTCGCTCGACGGCGTGGCATTCTTAATATACAAAAAATCACACAAGCACCGAATATTGTACTAATTTGCCTTTTTCAGGCTAATGTGTGGGATTTCGAGAGAGNTTGATTAAAACAGTTTCGCTATGAAATCATCCCGGCCAATGCTTGGCTTATTCTCCTGTCAATCCTCTAGTCGCTCGCCGGCGTGGCATTCTTAATATACAAAAAATCACACAAGCACCGAATATTGTACTAATTTGCCTTTTTCAGACTAATGTGTGGGATTTCGAGAGAGTTTTTTTAACCGATTGCACGAGTTTGAGAGCAATGAATGATATCTTTAATGGATCTTCTGGGAGTTTCCGTTTTGATTCCAAACGTACTCCCACCGAGATTACAATTTATAACGCGAAAGAGGAACCATGCGAGGAGGAATCATTTTAATCGTTTTCTCTCCGAATTTCTATTTCCTCGTAAATTATTTCGCGTTTATCCTTGCAATATTTCAAAAATATAGAAACATTTGCCCCTTTTCCGAAAAGCTTGTTTCTCTAAGTATTTATATCTACTATTTATATTTTTCTGTTGAGTTCGATCCCCACAATCGCTTCAAAAATAGGATCTGTAATTATTTTTTGAAGGCGTCTCCGCTGAGTAGGCAATTTCGAGGAATTTTGTTGAAATGTACCTTTATAACATGTCCTATAAAAAGATGATAAACCTACACAAACTTTAACATATATTCAATTGGTAACGTATTCAATCCGAACATGTGTCTGAACAATATAAGAAAATAATATAAATTTCTAACAAAAGCCCCAAAATCACAATTATGTTATATAAAGAAAAACAAATTCAATGTTTAACATAAGCGAAAGCATAAAACTTTTATAATACGACACAGCCCGTAGAAGATGCTCCTTTCAAAGGTAAATACGATACCCCAGGTTAACAATACAGAGATATAAACACCTTTCCTGAAATCCAATGCGGCTTGTTGTTGCTCTTATTTTTTTATTATTTGTTATTTGGGGTTAAACCGGTGAGTGAGAAAAGTGAATGAAAACGAACCCGTCGACTAACTGAGCACAGACGAATACGTGTGCAAGTGGCGTTAATAAATAAATTTCCCAAAATTTATGAAATTAGATTACATCCCTGAGCAGAAAAATAACACTAAAAGCTCTTTACATGGTTGTTACGAGATTTCGTTGAAATTAAATCAAAGCTCTCCGAGATGGCTGTTTGTTTGTCAGTCTCTGCTTGGCTCATGAATCCCAACTGAGCTGTGAGCTGATTCGTGCACGATACTATATATGTATTATCGTAGATTAGTATATATACACACATCCTGCCAGCTTGTTATCTCTGGTCCTGTTTTTGGGAGTCCAATTAACAGCAATAATAAGCGGATTTCTGTGTATTTAATGCGATGTGTCCAACTCAATTTGTTGCTCATAATTAACAAGTACCTAATATGCGACTTAACTTGGCAATCAGTCTCAGCTCCATTTGATGGAATTTTAACAAATTATTCAATTGAGACACACACACACATGCTAACATGCAAGGACGAAAAGTTCCATAGCGCTCGAAACAAGGAGCACATGGAAAAGTTGTGTCTGTTGCGGTTGTGATAGTGTAACCGTTGAAATGTGAGGCTCCGCAAACTGTCTCAACTTTCCCAACTAAATCGCTGAGTCTGGCTTCTTCCTTCACTGAGTCATGATTTTTCACAGTGGATTTAGGTTGATTGTGTGCTGATTTCCAGCCGTGTACTCTATTTATAACACGTTCCTCATTTGTTAGACGACATTTATGTACTTGGCAAATAATCCCGAGATATAAACGAACGGCAGAGATATCCGAATTTTAAAATAAATATTTACTGGTAAATAGAGTTCGATCCGAACTCAGTAAATGAAGATATCTTCAGGTTATCTGATCCAGTGATTCAGAATTTTATGTGACAGACATGTTTTCGGGTAATTTGAACCACATTAAAGAAAATGTTTATTCAAGATCGAATAAGATACGGCAGAGTTTTGTTTTGAATTTGCAATAAACAACATTTTAATAGGCACTATAGTTAATTCAATATTATGGCATCGAGATTCTATCATTCTAAAAGTAATCAAGTTTTAAATCATTTTGGATAACTTGATACAGAGTTAAATTGATATGATAGTTTAATTTGAAATATAATTAAATACTACAATCCAAAATGATTACACATTTCTGATTTTATCACTTAATTTGCAGTAGTTCATTTTCCATGATCATATTTTTTATGGTTATTTTATATTACATATTGAAAGGGGGCTATCAGTGCAGGAAGAAAACACCCTCACAAAATATATAATTTTTTCTTGATTTATATAATGTGACATTTCCTGACAATATTAACTAGATGGATATATAACTAACAATATAACCCCTCCTCTAAAGTGTTTA
>JXOV01007844.1:955-11747 GCA_001014945.1 Clogmia albipunctata | reverse complement strand
TATTTAAAAATATGGTTTTATTGATAAATATTATGAAAAATTGCTTTTCAAGCATTTTTGAAAAAAAAATTGTAATTGTAAATTCTAATAATTTACAATAGATTTATTTAGGAATCTGTTTTATTTATTATATTGCTCAGATAGCATTGCAAAATGAATAAAATATCAATTTTTAACGGTTTCCGTAGTTTTTCGAAATCAAAAGTGTGGAAATTCATGTAACAGAGTGTACTTTTTATTTAGAGGAATGAAATAGAACAAAAATCNTACAATAGATTTATTTAGGAATCTGTTTTATTTATTATATTGCTCAGATAGCATTGCAAAATGAATAAAATATCAATTTTTAACGGTTTCCGTAGTTTTTCGAAATCAAAAGTGTGGAAATTCATGTAACAGAGTGTACTTTTTATTTAGAGGAATGAAATAGAACAAAAATCGAGATCATTTTAGAAACTGGGTCATTTCAAGTCCTTGAAATGTCTTTCATTGTGGCACGTTTTGTTTGTCCTTTTTTTGTGCATAGTAAATTGAGTGATTTTCTTTTGGAAAACGTCCAGTTCGCGGTAATCGCCGAGCCGCCTATTGATAAAGTTTGAACAATGTGATAAAGAAGAATTTAATAAATAAATACACTATAACTTTTGATATGGACCATTTTACTATTTGATAGTTGAATTTATTTAATGGAGAAAAACTTTGCAAATAGTATTTGAAAGTAGAAATTTCGTTTTAATATTAATAACTATTTCTTTGATTAGCAAAATGAAGCGCTGTTTAATCCGCAGCTATTTCTGTTCTCTGATATTAATTACTTCTGAGCACAGATAAAGAACCTAACAGTTCGGAATTGAACTTCGGGAAATCCTCTTTATTGTGTGCCATAAAAAGGTTTCCTGGGACGATGATGAATCGCCTAGGGAACATCGAAAATTTAATCTTTCAATTGTTTAATGGAAGGAGGATCTAGTTAGATGACGAACAAAGGAAACGGATATTTTTTTCATTTTGTCTCAGATTAATTCATTATTTTCACCAATATTGCAGATGAACTTTTAACCTCATTCCACTCAAGCCTACACCATAGATTATTATTACTTTATCTAACGATTGAAGGAAGATATACGTGACAAAGTATCATAAAGTAAATACCAAAGTAGTTGAAAAAAAACCGGACACATGTTTGGAAATGATAAACTTCAGTTGAATTTTCTTGTTTTTTTTTTTTGAGCATATTTAATGATTCAATTGTCAGTTCACCTAGTCGATTTTATTGGTGCGAACAATTTTTATTTAACACAAAAATAAATTTTCACCTTTCAATTCCTCTAAGGCACATTGGGAGTTTCAACCACTTGGTTTTGACATTTTATTGATTAAGTTTTTATGTAAGGGTCAACAGCATTGGGCACTAAGAGCGCGGGAGTCAATTTTGACCTCACACCCGTCTTTAAAAGAAACACCCTTCAAAGGGAAGGGTTTTAATGTTTAAGCTCTTTTTTCAAAGGCATTCTTTTATGTTACTCGTCATTAAAAATGAAATGATCACCAAATTTATCAGAGTGGACAAACTTAAATTACCCGTTTTTACTTAAAAGCATGTGCTGAGCTCCAGTGTTATACCCACAACCCTTGTGGGTTTTTTCTCTTTTAAGAAAGCGTGTAATGCGCAGAACACACAATTTTTATGGGGACCCTTAAGGTGCGGTGTAAAATAGTTATTTCTGTGCAAAGGGTCGCTCTGTTAGCCCTGATTGTTAGTGAATTAATAGCACCTTAAGTGGTGAAGTGGAGAAAATGGTCTTTAAGGTAAGAATGGATTGTTTGAAAATATTTCTAAACTCTTAAAACTTATTTACTACAATAGTAAGACTGAAAAGTATTTGCTTTTAAAAATAGTGCAAAATTTTATATATTGTAATTTAAAGGCCGGCGTGGTCATTTAAGAGTTAACATGAAGTGCAAACATCAGGATATGTAAAGCTTTTTTATTTAAAAAATTTTTTTTAATGTACAAAGATATAAAATTTTTAAAAATATATTTTGAAATAATTAGTTATTTGGACTGATTTTGGGAATAAAAAAATGTATTCTCTATTAATAAAAAATAACAAGGTTTTATGGATATACATCTATATTAAAGTTTGTTTATAAGAAGGTCGATAAGGCAAGGCATTATTAAACACAATGGCTGTTTTAACCCACGAGGAAAGCAAGTGTCTTAGAGAAGGCCTCAGTGTTTAATAACGCTTGTCGACCGTGTTTTATACAAAAATTCTTGCATTTTTTTAATAAAAAAGTGTAATTTAAAAAGTATAAATATTTCAATTGTATTGTGGAGAAGGATAGGATATTCCTAAATAAAAAATAAATTCGTTTTTTAACAGTAAAACCTTCAATATGAAAGATACTTTTAAATAAATTGATGAATTTCATTTACAGATGTCACAATTTAATAATAATAAAAAAACAGTAGTGATTTACAGAATTCTTAAAAACTTATGCTAAAATATCGACTTCGACAGAGTATTAGTATCCGCCAAGCATAAAAAATACATGAAAAATTTTATATATGTATATATTTTATAACACATTATTGGTCAAATAAATCGGATTCGCACTAAATACTATTACTCTTAAAAATTTTAGAGAATACCTTGTTAATTAGGGGCTCATAGGTTGTCAGTTTATGAAAATTTTGTTGTTTTTGGTTGCAAGACACAAAAATGTAATTTATGAAACATATGATGAAATACAGCCATTAATGTACATTTTTCTCTTTTTTCAAAACGCGAATACAGTATTTAATATTCGACCGAACCGTCTGTCCCCTCGACATTTGCTAAACGTTTTAACTAAATCGACAACAAATAACTGTACTTCATAATAATGTATTCGATGTAAACAATAGGCTGTAATCGAATATTTTTTGGAAGACCAAACCGATCTAGCAAAACCAGAATGGAACGATAAATTGGAATTACATTAACGATTTATTTATTCAAATTAGTTTAAGAAAGAATTTAACATAAAAAAGTTTTAATTAAAAGCATTTCATCGAATAAATTATTGAGATTACGTATTACAGTATTCAGAAAAAGATTTTTAATTTGGGTGGATATAGTATAAGGTTTGCTATATTAAGCCAAATTAAAAAAATATCTTTTAAACTATTACTAGTACTAATATTTCTACTTCGAGGGTCACAACATATATTTTTGCCATAATAATAAAAATAAGACTTTTTATCATCAATAATGGTACGAAAAGCAAACTTTTTCTAACGTAAATTGATTCTGTAACGGTTTACTTTTCTGTACGGAGTGCTTATATAATTCAGAACTTTCATAACTCTATACATTTTTATTGAAATATATTCCGTTGAGAATTTCGTTGGAAATTATTGTTGCAGAATTTGGGAAAACCGCTATGTCTCTTTTGGTTATCAATTAATTAAAATTTCATGTTGTTTTTATTAGAAATTATATAGTAACTGATATTTTTTGGAGAAGTAAAAAAATAGCGTTCAATACACATGTGAAATAGGTGATAACCTCTTTTTCACCATTCGTATTGGAATATACTATTGTAACGATCAGGAACTGTGGTTTGATGGTGCGCAGAGGTTTTTGCGTTACTGGAGCGAAAATGTATTCCCAAGAGAAGCGGGATGGATGGTCAGAGATCGAGTCAGAGTTCTCAAGAGTCGACTGAGACATCTTGGGAATGGTCAGGGAGTGTGATCTCCCTGGAATACTAGTCGTTACTGACCACTGAACAAGAGTAATTTGAGGTTCGTCAGGCCTAATATTTTTAACAAATTTTTATACAAAGGAATATTATTTACAAGATTATTCAATTACATTTACAAACGGTTGGAAAAACAGGAAATGCTCATGGGATTTTTGGATGTCGTGATGAACACTTCACGATTTTGAAAATATTCTCCAGTATGATTTATGAACTTTTGCAAGCGTGCGCATGTGGAAACACTTCTTCCATGCCGATTGAGACGCCTCCAAAAGTTTTTGAACGTTTCATCATCATCTTTTAGCAATGAAAATCGTATCTATCTGGAATAGATTAAATACTGTCCCCACTTAATACACAAGAAGACGTCACAAAAATTATAACGATTATCAGAAAAAGTATTAAAATGGCAAAAATATTCAGCTGAAATTAATTGAAAAAACATTGGTAAAATAATATATCATAGTTTAGGCGTATAATATAAAAAACTACTTAAAATACTTTTATTTAATATTTACATACATTTAAAAAAAAAAGAATCAAGGGATTTGCGATGTACAAAATAAATTTTCTTTTAAAAAAACTATTTTATTTGAAAAAAACTTTTGATTTATTACAATATCAGTTTAAACGTATTCTTCTTCTACGACTCAGCAACCATTACCGGTCTAGGTCTAACCAATTGGTTTTACGTAATCGGAGTTATGAAATGTCCTATCCATTCATTTGCCAATATTTCACAATTGACAATTGAATAGCATGTTTTTGCGAATCTTTATTTGTTATGATACAGTGGGTATTTACTGACAGAGCACACATGCTACGAAGATGACCATCCTTTTCACACACTTATCTGCATCCGTTCATTTAATAGCAGCAAATTTCTAGTATTAGAAAGATCCGGTTTATCTTATTGATTCTATGCATATTGTTGTGTTGTTAGCTTCGATAAGAAAGAATAATAAGATCCTATTCTCGTTGCCGAAAAAGACCTGTAAATTAATCGTTATGATAACACAAGAATGACCGCTCTCAGTCACAGTACATCACAACTTGTTTATTAAAACTAACTAAAACGATAATTACAATGATATAATAATATTAGACATTAATAGCAATACACATCTGTGGTCGAGTAGGTAGCGCGCATGATCTATTCCCAAGAGGTGTCGGGTTCGAATCCCGATTATTGTCATCAGGTAATGCTTTTCCTAATAACAAAATTGGACAATTGGCAATGAGCCAATCACTCATTCCAATTAAACAATGATTAACGAAACACAGACAAAGCTTGCTTTGAAAGTGCCCTATGTTCCCCTGTTGGTTGGGATGAAAAGGAAGGAAAAAAGACAATAATAGCTGGATCGACATTAGGGTGTTTCACAACAAAAATTTAGTTTTTTTTTTATTTGTGTTTGGGGTTACCCGTATCGTCACATTTTTTTGGACATCACAAGGGCTAGGATTGAGGAAAAAATTTAGTAAGATAAGTTCTTGTAGGTTTATTTGGTTAATATCTTTTTGATGCACCTTTGAACTAGAATGTAATTAGTAATTGAATATCTCAATTCGAATATGAAATTGTCAGGGCCAATTGGTTTTTGGTCAGGGTAGGTAAAGTAAAGCCAAAATAGAAATTGTGTTCCTTCAGAAGAACAAACCACATTGATGTCAATGTGAATTTCAATTAAAATATTATTTAAGCACAAATTCATATCCATAAACACTTTGATGAACCTGTTAAGAAAGTAAATCACAGTAGATTATTTTCGTGTCATCTCACAAAAGAAGCAAACGTAACAAACTGAAATGTTAACCAAAAGAGAGACAAAAATAATTTCATTAAGAAGTTGCAAGTACCAGTACGGTATCTTGGGGTGATGGTAATCACAATTGTCTATGATAAAATTAATCCAGAGTGGGATTAAGGGTGTCATAAATCAAGTAAAGTCAATTACTTTCAAAATCCTCTCAGTTTTTGTTGAACGGGATTAGTGTTTCATTAAGGGCTACCCAAAAAACGATTACAATGAATAATGGCGGGATGCTGGCTAATATAGGGCAAATTATTATGTTAAGATAAACAATGAACTTAAATGGATCATCGAATTTAACATCAAATGGTTATTGAAATATTTTGTGAAGAAAATTTACCAATTAGGCATAATTGGATTTATGTTTGAATAAATTGATGGTTGATTAGTTGGTAGTTTTCGTTTGCCACGTTTGGCAATTTGACAGTGTTTCAGTAAAATCGGTGTGGAAGCTTAAATTGGATTTTAATCAACTTGTTTAACTTGGAAATGGTGACGCAAAATTACATAAGAATTACGGACAAGGATGAAAAGTGTAAAAACGGACAGATTAAACTGTTCCGCAGCAGTACCCGATTGGTCGTATAATCTCGAATACCTTTAGTGATATCGCTCTAATTTTTTTCACCTCAAGCCATATAGTTTATTCATAAGCTAGAATTTTACCGTTCAAATCACAAATGGTTAAATAACTATTAAAGATATTTGTAAATGTTTTAGTTTAAATAAAAAAAAAGTTTTACATACGAAATTAAATTGAAATATAAAGAAAATATATATTTAATACTTTATACTTACGAAATAAATTGAAAAATCTATATGGGAGGAATGGGATAATGAATTCATGTTCATCAGTCAAGACAAAGAAAGACACTATTTTAATTATAATAAGACTTAGAAAGACAAGTTTAAAATTGTCAAAAGTATTTACAAATTATGATGCCAAGTTATTATTTAGATTTAGAGCAGGATATCCAATCAAATTGGATACTGATAATGTAATATTTGTAATACAAAAATTAATTTTCGATATAAAATATTTATTTAACAAGAAGAAGAAAGGAGAAATTTCAAGTTGATGAAGCGTTGGCGAACTGAAGACTTGAATGAATGGAATTATAATAGTAACGTAACAATTATCATTTTTCTCAAAACAAATAATGAAGCAATTTAATTGTATTGTAAATAAGTAATAGACTGTAAGAAACAATTAATTTTTTTTTGTAAAAATGTAAATATAGACACATATAGCCTAACGTTGGTGTAGTTAATTAATTATTTTCTAATTTTTCCTAATAACCCATTTTCTATTTCAATAAATTTACTTCATTTATTAACCAAGTCTATCATTCCGCCGTAAAAGTATTCCGAGCTCTTGTGTTCTCAATGCATCAAAACGACCTCCTTCAGGTTACTCTCCGTACAAAATCTACGATCTCTGAGGTACATTTCAAATTAAAAAAACAGAAACGCGCAGCTAAGAGTAAAGTTGTAACTAACAAAGTTCGTTGCCAACGGTTTTTTTTCTAATAATGGAACTAGTAAGACACAGTCCACCACTACATTCATAATCTAATTAAATTTGAATTGATTGGAGAGAGATAGAAACATTCCCATCTCACTCTTATAAACTTTATCGAAAAATTGTGGAAATTGGATTATGGCAAAAATATATAATTTCATTAAATTGGTGACAATTTGCGTGCAAATTTTTAATTATTTCAGCACTCCGTACTTTAAAGTAAACTTTTACCGAACCAATTTTCGTTAAAAAGATGCTACTTTTCAATACGGAATTACACAAAACATTTTTTACCATCACTGCCGTTGTCAGTTATCCGTCGCCATATTCTGGGAAAAAGGGACATCCTGATGCTCTTTGATTCAAGAATCCACTTGCAAGTAGTGTTTCGTTCCGGTGAAGAGAGAAGATGAGTCCCTGTGTATATTGGGAAGTTCGGTTTTGATCTCCAGTGCAGAATAGTTTGTCCCTTGTAGCGATCCTATTTTCTCGCCGCAGCACCAGCAACTTCCAGCACTCCAAATTGCTTCACCATCTCTTTCCTTCCTGGCCCATCGTGTAACTCCTTTACTCATGTAAATTATTATTCGAAATATCGCTGTTAATATTTATTTTACTGAGTTACCAATGAAAGTGGAGACCTGAGAAGTCTCTACCTCTTTCTGTAGTCATTGATAAACCAACATCTTTTTCTGGGAGCCAAAAGCTCTCGTGGCCTGCTCAATCGTTACTAGGTAACTATCGTCCTCCGCCTATTTTATATCTTGGGATCTCTGGCGAGTGATCTACACGACCCACTGGGCCTCACACATCGCCTGCCAAATCCCTTCAGCATAAAAAATTTGATGACTGCTCGGTGTTTGATTTCTTCTATGTTGAAATTCTTGACGATGCACTCTATTCCTCAAGGGCTAACCCGTTCAAATGAATATTGTTACCGGGCAACAATGTCTTAATCCATATTATTCTAGATCTAATGAAACCTGACATTGTACGAGCCATTGAATACTACTATGTACGTCTATCAACGAAGATTTTTTTTTGCAAATATTTGAATGACATCAAAACTAGCACTAACGGGCAAATTGGAGCAAATAGTTTTATTTTTAAATGTTGTTTTTTTAATTTTTTCTTCATTTGATCAAAATTATATTATTATTGAGTTTACTTAGACGAAAATTCAAAAAAATAATAAGCACACTTCGCGAAAATGAATTATTAAAAAATTTTAAGCGGAATGATTTTTCTTAAATTGAAGATTTCTGAAAATGGCCTTACCATTAATGTTTCTTAAAAGAAACTGATATGTTAAAATTAGGCTTTATGCGTCTGATTCAAAATGAGATTCTTAATTCCAAGATTCGATTACATAAGTTTATTAGCACCAGAATTTTGTACCTGGAAGAGAAGCGCTTTTGAAGAAACTCCGGTTCGCCTTTTCCGTCATTAGCACAAATGAGGTACATCGTGCGTAGCAGTTAATCGTCAAAATGTAGGCTGCAGGAAGTGTAAAAAAAGGAAAAAAACTGGAGTAACGTTGAATGAAAAACAATTTACATAATCAAAAATCAAAACAAATTAAACACACGGGAAGCAATTTTACTTGAAATAGCCACATGTTTCCGGCCTGAATTGAACACGAGAAAGCAACACAATAGAACATTCTTGCACTATACTCCTGTTTAAACTCCGGTACAAATTAACAGCCTTATTACCCTGTGGAAAATGTGTTTTGGATTGAAACGTTCCCCAGTGTAACCTTAAGAAATAAACATGAACAGTTTGCAATTGCCCATAGGGGAGACCATCTTTCTGTCTAAAATCACCCAATTACCACGCTTCCTGATTAGTTTTTAGCGTAGTCCTTTTATTTCACAGTGTCTTGCGTTTTTCGCTAACAGAACGGATTTGTTAAGTTAAAATTTTATTTCTTTTCGAATTTCAGTTTGCAGTGTTATTGAAATTGATTTCAAAATAATCAGAGAGGAGCAGTGACCTCTCATGATTTATCAACCAATTCATATTTCGTTCCTGACAATTCTTTGAGGTGGATGAAAAGTACATGAATTGAATTTACCTTCAATTTATATTTGAGTGCTCCTTGAGTCACGTAACAGTCGAGGAAAAAATATCAAAACATAAATTAGATAACACAAGTGACTAACATTGTTTTCTTAAAAATATTTGCAGAAATTGTTTTCGCAGCTATTTTGTGTTAGCGAAACTAATTGGCATGTTCTCCTAAAGCTATCTCCGGAATATTAAGTGCTCAAAATCATTTTCGGATGTTTGGTTTTTTTCGACTGCAAAAGGTTTACAGTAGACAATTTCGTTTAAAGTTGTACCTAATAGAACTTTAAGATCTTCTCATTTTTATGTCTGTCTCACATCATTATATTTTTTTAGACACATATATAATTCAATATATTAATTCAATAAATAAATTAAAACATGTACTGTATGTTCAAATGGTTTATCTTAAATTAACATTCCATTTTTTTGTATAGTTATTTATACAACTAGGTAGATAACCAAAAGTCGTTTAAAGCCACAAGCGTAGCGATTGTCTTAATGAAAGCCAGATGGCAAATTAATGCTTATCAACCATGTTTTTTAATCAAAATCTTAAAGGTTTTTCGAATTCGAATTTTATATTTTGCTCTCTTCCATTCCTATGTCTTTGTTGCTTATAAAATATGTGGATCGTATTGTGGGAAATAAAAGGCATAATTGTATTTGAATAAAAAATTCACATAAACCAGTGTCACGGTCTCGTAATTTTATAAAGCTTTAATTTCATCGCACCGATCACGGAATATAGTGAAACTTCATTGGTAATCGCTTTGGATTTTTCTGGCACAAATTCTTATATTTGAGTTTTCAAAGATGCTCACGTTTCTATTTCATAACGAAATGTTGATTCAGAGCACAGTTCTTAAGTTTAAAAATCTTTAACTGTAATCTGGGACTATCGGATACTGTTCGTCAATGCTAGCATATAAGAATAATAGTAAGCCTTGTCATTTTCAAGATGACGATCATAGGTTGTTACAGAAGTTTGTCCATCTTGATCTGTCCTTGGCCACACTCCTCAGTTGCTGGATCGATATCATTCCTGTTTCCTTTTGTACGCATCTTCTCTAAGTCATCTTCGGTCTCCCACGCGGTGTCGGTATCAGCGGGTTTCAACTTAATACCATATGACTTGGCTCCGCGATGTCTCTCCTCAAACTGTGTCTCATTTACCCGTATTTGCGCCTTCTAATAGTTTCATTGATTTGCGGCTGCTCTAGTATTTGCCACAAATCCTCGTTGGAAATGACTCTTGATCTGCAGAACCAAACGCAAGCACTTATTTACTTATGTCTGCACCTTACTCNATGTCTCTCCTCAAACTGTGTCCCATCCACCCGTATTTGCGCCTTCTAATAGTTTCATTGATTTGCGGCTGCTCTAGTATTTGCCACAAATCCTCGTTGGAAATGACTCTTGATCTGCAGAACCAAACGCAAGCACTTATTTACTTATGTCTGCACCTTACTCAATAACTAGTCAAGACTCACAACCATAGAGCAGCACAGATTTGACACAAGCGTTGAATATACTGAGCTTGGTCGATCTTTTGATTTCCTTTGAAACCCAAACTTTCCTTAGGCGAGCGAAAGCTCCGCGTGCTTTCTGAATATGAGCAGTGATGTCGATTGTG
>JXOV01007834.1:0-10288 GCA_001014945.1 Clogmia albipunctata | reverse complement strand
TTTGTCATGTTCACATTTTTCCACAAATCCAACGCTAACAACGGTTTTGTCAGGTAAAGGCTTTAATGTTTCGATAAAGTGGTCCATTTCCTTGGATCCGCTGTTAATAATATCGAATTGAAGAACAAGCCACTCAATTTCCTTGTTTTTCTCATTATTCAATATTGAACATATTGTTTCAAAGTCCACAGTGTTGTTGAGCGACAAGTAAATTGTCATATTATTCTTGTTCCAAGACTTGCCCGCCTCCAAGAACGATCCAAAAGTAAATGAATGAGATTCAGATACATTCCCAATGACAAACTCATTTTCATTTTTTGACAGCAAATCCTTTGCTAATTTGTAGTTTTTGTCAATGCAGTAGAGCAATAGGTCCATATTTTCCAATCCCTGACACCAGGCCATGTTGTTCACGGATAATTTGGCGTTAATTAAAACGATTTTAATTATAAACGACAGAAAGAAACTTTTTAACGACTTCATCTTGACAGTTTATTTGACAACTATCACGGCAATGGATTCTTTGATTGAAATTTATTCTGTTATATTTTATTTCAAATATTTGACCTCAACTATCGTAAAAAATGAATAGATATTTATTTTTTTAGATAAATATTTGATTGATTTATATATTTTTTATATTAGACAATAGGCAATATACAATAAAAATTTAACAACCATTTTTATCATGTTCTGTTATCGAAAAATTAGATTTTACTAAGTGAGAAGAAACATAAAATGACGAATTGCAATAAAAATGATTTATGAAGACAAATAACTATTGAGGTGGGAAGAGTTAGATAAATATTCAAATCAAAGATGTTTTATGTGCCAAGACACTTTATACAGGTTTATCTTTGGCATATCAATGGAATTTATAATCAAATAAAAATAAAACTAATAGTTTTTGAATATTTGCTTACTAATTTTTATTAAAAATTAATATTCAACATTAGCATTTTATTGCAAAANTTTATTTTGCCATTTTTCATGCCTCTACAATAAAGCAGAGTATTATTTATTAATGAATTTGAATTTTTTCCTATTAAATATTGAAAAATTCGAACCGAAAGCACTCTTAAATATTTTCTTTAATTGGCTGTGTTTAGATCCTTATTTAGTAATAGGTTGTCTTCTTAATATTATATTTTGCAAATAAATAAGCGAATTGTATAGAATTTTGTAAAAAACTGGTTGGAAAAACACAACTAGACACGTATATTCAAATTCAATTTCTTTATTTAAAACTAGCTAAAAACCTCTATTTGTGTCGATTTTTTCTTTTAAATTATCAAATATATTTTATACAATTCTATTTAAAAATCTCATCACATTTTATTAGCCAAAGCGTCCTCTATAAACTCCTTCATAAACGTACATTATTACATTATGCNTAATTTTTATTAAAAATTAATATTCAACATTAGCATTTTATTGCAAAATATTAAAGCGTATTAAAGATAGAGCCCACTCTAAATATTTTTAACGAACTATGCGTAAGTGGTGAAATATTTAGTCTTGGAAAGTCAAGTTTTTCCTTGCTATTTTATTGTAAAATTTATTTTTTACGATTTCATTTAAATATCTCTATATTTTATTAGCCAATGCTTCCGCTATAAACTCCTTCACAAACATACATTATTACATGAATCATTAAACTAAAATGTAAACATTTTTCAATAGAATTGTATAAACTATAATTTTTACTAAAATAGTATCGTTTATTCCTAAGCACAAAAAGCTTATTTTTCACTGTTGTAGCTCTTTAAATCTAAAGAGATTACACCAATGAATTTAAATTTTAATTTATGGACAATCACGAATCTGTTGAGAACAACTTACGAGTAAACGCAGAAGACAGGAAAGTTATGAATGAATATTTGGATCGGCATACGAAACTTATTAATTTATTTTTAAAAAGAATTATTTATTAAATAGACAATTTTAAACAACGAAATAGACAATAATGACCTAAAAAAGTTTATAAAAATAAAGATGTTTGTAGGATGGAAGGACCGAGATTTCCGACTCTTGTAAGTATAGCGAGACTGTCTGGAACGAGAACAGGAGGCAGACAAAGGAAAATGCGATTTTACTATTAGAAAAGCAGCAGTACTAATAAAACAAACATAAAATTGAAAGGTGGTGGTCATTAATCGACTACAATGAATGGAAAAGGATTGAGAAAGTGAAATACTTCGAAATAAAATAACTTTGTATTATTTCCGTTGATTTAGTGCAATTTTTTTTTATAAATTTGTATCTTCGATTTCTATTTTAATAAAAAAAAAATATACTGTTTATAGCAATTTTCGACAGATGGAAGTAATTTCAGCAAATCTTTGCTTATCTTCTTCTAGAAATGGTAATTACTGTGAATTTTTATAATTAAAGGAAATTGGCAACAACTTGAAATTAAACCGTATAATCTTGAATGGAAATTAGATTTTCTAATGAGATTGACCATTTGGAAAGGAAACTAATTTGAATTGGAAAAAATAATAAGAGAATATTCAATTAGGCAAATCTGTGTTAATTCAGCACGCGGCCAAAGTGGCCAATAACAAATGGGGGAAAATCTGTAAAAGACCAATTAGCCCTGTCCTGGGCGCGAGCAAAAGAAAGTAAAGTTTCCGTTTGGAGCCACTGCCGTTCGCAATTAATTATACTAGAGCTGTTCAATTATGGCGAAATGAAGCGATAGTCGCCTCTATTACAAGGCTCTAGGATTTTTTCCCGAAACACTGAGCAGAAAAAAAAGAATTTCGAGGCAAATCCATTTAAAATTAATTTCCATTTTCCGCACACCAGGCCTCTAATTATGAATTTAAACCGACCGACAGCGGAACAGCGTCCCTCTGGAAGGGCTTTGTTTCAGCGGCAGCCAACGGACGCTTTATTAAAAGTGCTTTCCAGAAAGCTTTGGCCAACTAATAAAAATAATTGCCCAGAAAAGCGGGCAAAGTATAATGTAAAACCAGAAGCTTATCCTGATGATGATGACGATGGCGACGACGACACGGCTTGGGCGAATCCGAGAGTCTGATGCGAAAAAATTACAATACGATGCGATTTCTGAAAAAAGGGAGGCGAAGAGAGGAAACAATTTATTTCCGGGCGGAAGCGAAAGGACGACCTAAATTAAATTAAATTAAAACACACACCGAAATGGGACTCGCAGAGAGATTTCTAGTTTGGATTGGGTAATTTCAAAGACTAACCGAAAAGTATAAGTCTTTTTTTTGGGATTGCCAAAGCGGAAATGATTTAATTTGCCGATTTGCAAAGACAGGGAGAGTGAGAGAAGATTATGCAAAATATGGGCAGGACACAAAATTGTAAAATACCAAATCGCCCATAATTGCATTCTTGGAATCGCCTTTAATTCCAGGATATAAAATGGATAACCAAATTTAATTTCCTTTAAAATAAAACGAAGATTACGATGATGATGATGACTTTTGCAAATTTACTCATTTAAGTAAATGCGGATTTAACTCGAGCATCCTAATTGTGAAATCAAATACAAAGCTCAACTTCAAAAGAAATAAAAAATGGAGTTTCTTTTGCAATGTTTGGCAAAGTTAAATATTTTTATTTTATTGAAGAACACTTATTTCTAGGCAAAAATTTAAACTTTAAAATTACAACTTTAACAAATATCGTTTATTAAACTTTTGATGTTACATGAATTATAATTAATTTCATGTTAAAAATAAAATAAGTCTTCTAATTCCAAAAATTTATTAAAATTGTCGAGCCTCATTAAAAGTTGTTATCCAATTTATAATTTTATGTTAAATTTGTGCAAATTATGTTTATAGAAAAACTCTCTCCCCCCCAAATAAACGTGGAAATTCGCAGCAGTCGAATTTAATTGAGTTAAATTTGCGAACGGAAAATTTCGCGCTTGGGCCACGCGAGTCGGATTTCCTGCCGGGAATGCGGCTTTGATGACGTCCGATCGCGATTTTGTTTACCTTTCCGATTTTCGTCATCGATTGTTTTTCAAATTACAGAGATCTGTCGGCCAGATGTGAGGTGTTTTTTGGCTGCTGTAATCTCGGGGGGAATGCGTGTAAATTGCGCGAACGTTTAGAATGGATTAGAGTTGAAAGGCGTCTCTGACGTGGATTGGACTCAATGGCACTTGGAAGCAGCGTACTAAATACACAACTAAACGACCAGCAGTGGCTGTCTGTCTGGTCTGGGCCCCGGCTTTTGATTTACTGTTTCGACATCGTGCATTGTTGTGGCGCCTAATGGCGATGTTCCTTTATTAAACATCTGACTTCCATGGCCACTCTAATAACACATGGTCTGGCATTCCAGAAATTGCTTTTACTACAGAATCATCATTCCGGACTGAACTGATATAAGCACACTTTTAATATCTCCAGAATAGACCACATGTGACACTCGAAGGTGCTTCGGAATTTATGCACACATCCCTGGGAACAGCATTTTTGAAATGTTGGATCATTGTAATCGAAATTATATTGAATTTCAAATGTGCAATAATTTGCATAATAACTCAATTATGACATTGTTTTATTGATTATATAATTATGGTCAAATGGAATTCATACCATTAATAAGTTAATTCAAGTTATTTTCAACAAAAGCTTAGTCAATTCTAATTTATAATAATTACATTCTTAGGATTTGGAATAGAAATTATATTCTAGTAGGTTATCTTTGACAAATCAATGTTTATATTAATGAGTGATTGGTATTTTAATATTATCGTTATTTAAACAACGTGTGGGAAAATGGACCATAATTCAACACCAGTATACTCGTAGTTTTACAAAACAAAAGAAATTTTTGTAAATATACAGGACTTTATACAGAAAGGATCGGCTACTAAAATGTAAAGATTTTTCAGTAGCATTGTTTAAATAATTTTTTAAATGGAAAATAATTAATATAACTATTTTCATTTAACGATAAAATGTTGAATTTTTCTTCATTTCCATTTATTTTAAAACTATCTAATATTATTAAACATTTCAAGATTTTTAATTTATATTTAATAAAAAAGGTATAATATTTAAGGATACATAATAACTGTTTATTAAATGTATCCTGATTTCCCAATCTTTATTAAAAGAAATGGTCTAATTTGACAAAAATTATCCCAACAAAGGGATTTTATGGTTTTGTTATCGTGATAAAAATCACTGATTGTAAAGACGAATCGAAAATAAAGAGTTGAGGTGTAATTCAGGCGATGCGATGGCAATAAACTGTCTTGGATTAGCGGATGAGCTTCATAACTCTGCTCCATTTCCACTCTCAGCGCTTCCTGTTTATATCTCGGGGATTACGCTTATCGTCCTAATGTCATTATGTTGTACTGTACTGAATATTTGCCCGTTAAAACAGGGCGGCAAGGGGGGAAGGAAGAAAAAGGGGGAAAGGGAACCGGAAGGGGTAGTCAGTCATATCGCCTTCCGCACCGGATCCCATCTCGAAGACAAGTCGAGGAGGAGTCTAAGTGGCAGTCGAGGCGAGAGTGGCACTTCCTTTTTCAATAACTCTTGAAATTTATTGCCTTAGACGGCGGAGTTACGGGCTTTATATCCTGCTCCAGCTCCTGCCATGCCGCAGCTACTGCCACCGTGCCAGGCCAATAAACAAGGCAACTTGTGCTCATTTACCATTACTTACAATAAGACGTTGTCATCGGATGAACTCTTTATTGTAATGTATGTGTGTCGGTCGGGCAACCAAGCTTCGTCGTAGCCACGTCTCTTGAAGGCACAATCAGGAGCCTTATTGTTATCAATAGGGTTGTCATATTTTTTTAAACAAGTATTTAATATATATTTTTAAATCATTTGTCTTGGCAATTCGACATTCTCTTCTAGGAATTATTCGTTAATATTCTGAATAAAAGAACAATCAATTGCTCTGCAGGATTATTATTGGTTTTGTGATTAGCAAAACGCAGCAATGACTTATAAGGGGTTACTTGGAAATTATTTAATATCAAGACAAGACAATTGTTACTACAACAACGAGTCTCCTTCTATTGTATACTGTATCCTTTTCAAGTATTTTCTAGATGTAATAATCTAAAACCTTGTTTGTGGTGAAATGCCATTTTTTAATTCTTAAAGCTTATAAGACACCCAGTTTTTGTATACGGCAGAAATTGTATGTAGAGATGTCAGATTTGGATAGTAATATATATAATAATAAAGTAATAGTATTTAAATGTGAATTCTTTTTATACAACCCAAACGTTGAATTACAAGTAAGCAACAAAATTCAACTAATTAAACTAATTAATGAAAACAGTTTTTAAAAGAACTTTTATAATTATTTAACATAATAAATGGAATTTTTTACAATACGATTTTTTTAATGAAAACCATTTGGCCTGTTAAAAAATANACTTTTATAATTATTTAACATAATAAATGGAAATTTTTACAATACGATTTTAATGAAGAGAAATGTGCTGCTAATCATAATTAATATATTGTAGAAATGTAATTGTTTTTCCCCGAACAAAACATCAAGATTTAATTCTATAAAAAATAATAGAATCATCATTTAATTCCTCGAATTCACATTTGGACATCTGGTGATATACCACACTCGGGTCTAATTATGTAATTATTACTTTTCAAACTAAATGGCTAATGATATGAACATGTCGGAATTAAAGAGAGGGGAATTCAACAGCAATATAAAAGTTCATAATTTATATGTTTACGATCAAATCAACCTTCTCAGAAGTTAAATAAAGAGAAAGATAAATCATCTCTAGTACATTTTTGTATTAAAGATCAAATTTATCATTTATAACTTCTTAAAAAAATACATAAAAATGGATTTAATTAGCTTTTAAACTAAGAAGTAATTTTGTTAAATGAAGGTAATAGCAACCCTAATTCCGCCTTTTGTTATTTGCAGTTTATGAGCGTTTTTGTTAAAAAAGTTCTTCTTTATCTCGTCCCGCACTGCATTGTTTTGAGTTCCATGCCCGGAGTAAATATCCTTTTTACTCTCGTCAGGCATTACGAGCCTGAATAAAGACGACAATCTTATTATTGTCATCAATTAGAAGATGGCTTTTCCCATCCCCCACCCCGGTTTAATAATAGTTCCAGCTTTTAGACACACCAAGTTCTGATGTTGTCCTTTTCACTGTCAACACTCACTCCTTCAGCAGAATTTATTAGTCGCTCGTGGAGCAGGAGCAGAGGAAAGTTGTCGCCGAGAAGGATGCGAATTTAATTTGGCATTTATTTGAAGCCAGTGCAGCTCATTTTTGCTACTTTAATGCCACTGGAGATTATCCTTCATTAAAGGAGCACATAAATGCCGTCCGACGACTTTGGAACTGCTCCAAAAGGATGATAAACACAGCTTGGCCCAGATACAGCGAGGACCAGTCGGGATGAGTTTTAATCAGTTGGACGTGACTTTGCTCCAAGAGTTGACTTCCATTAGACACTATTTAGGTTTCAAATTTTAAGTGGCTATATAAATTTGTAATTATTTCACAGCTAATTAGAAAATACTTGACACATCATCCAAAGTTTGGTATAAGACTGAGATTATTTCGAAGTAGCCTTTACATGAAAATTCCTAAATTAAAATACATTTAAGAGTACAATTTCTTTTAAATGATTCTTTAATGGGTTATAAGTTAAATATAAGGGGTTCAATTAACACTAATCGTTCAAATAGAAAGGTTTTCAATGCTTAGGTGGAGTGCATAGAATAGAAGAGATTATCTGATCTTTTTATAATACTACTAATTTGCGACCACTCAATGAATGGATACATATGAATGTTGTTAAGGTGTCTTTTTCGTAGTATGTGTTTTGTTTCGATAGCAGTATTTTAATAAAATATAATATAGGAGGGACTTAATTGCAAAATAAATATCTATCACTACTGACAGATAGAGTATTATTGTCATTTCCCTTTCAGATTAAATTTAATGATGATTTTATTTCATAAAATGACATTTGACCTTAATTGAATTGATGGCTGCATAAAAATATTAAAAAGGAATTCGATTTAAATTAAAGCGTAATGAACAATAATAAATTATTTAATGTGCAATAAAATTTACATTTACATGTTCTATATATTTGTGCAGTCGACATATTCAAGTACATAATTTCGCGTAAAATTTTTATGGAGGCCATAAATTTTTGAGTTAAATTAATAAATAAATTTTTATTCTGCTCTCAAATTCGAATTTAATTAGTTGCATCTGTAACAGATTTATATATTTATATGGTTAATGTTCATGTACTATTTAACCTTTGAACAAGAGAGAAATTATATAGGAAGCTTTAATAAAGAAGAATGTTATGGTTTGATTTCATCTTTCTTTCTCAGAAACGAGACATGATAAAATGATTGAAACTAAAAATAAAAAAAATCTTTCAGATTTCATTGAAAACAAATAATTATTGAAAGGTCAGTACCTGGATTCTAGAATTCAATGAAACAGGTCAGATTATTTTTCCGTAAACTTTAGTTACATTTGTTGAAAGATGATAAATGTCGAGATTAACTGTATTTCTATTTTAAAATTCCACAATTAACAAACAAGTAATAAACAAGATAATCGACTTCATATAGTTCATTATTATAAAAATAAAGTTCCCATTTCTCTTTAAACTTCTTAAAGTTTTCACTAGAAATGGTGCTTCAATGGGAAGCACTAAATCTCAATTGTCTGTGCTTTTGGTTTCAGAATAAAAGATTTTCCTGGGAAAAGCTACTTTATTTTTCTTGGAGTTCAATAACCTTTGAGCATATCGAATGGCACATAGTACAATCGATACGAAATCCAATCAAAACTTTTATTTGTTAAGAACTTAATTTAGTATGGAAAAGTACTTATTTCGTATTTTGAGGAGACATTTAAAAAGGAAAAGTGAATCTTTTTAAAAGCTTACATATACGTTTACAACAATTAAAATATTATTTTTAGAATAATATTATCAAAGAATTAGTGCCTTAAGATTAATTCACGATTTTTTACGATTTGTAGAAAGAAAATCATTGTTAGCAATAGTTTGACATCATTTAAATAGAAGAAAAGTATGGAATTACACAAATTAAAATCTTAGGAAGTAAGTAATATTTTTTGTCACTAACATAAAATCCAAAACTGTAATTGTAAATGCTCTTTCTGACCTCAAATTAATAGTCTCTTATCAGAGAGAGTGGAAAGTAGCTATTAAATTCCGAAAGCTACTATTTGATAATCGAAATTATTAAATTCATTTCTTGAAATTGTTGATCTTCATTAAAAATATTTGGAAGACCGACCTCATTATCACAAACACCCCTACCAACCGATCTGAATTCAATCTATAAACACTTCAGTGGATTACGGATCTTTGCCCTTCTTGTTAAAAAAATTGGTCGTAAGACTTTGTTGACAAAACTTATTGTCAAAAGTCTTTCTTGTAAAATTTATTGAACTTTTAAAATTTAATTAAATAATCTGTGTTTCGAAAAACCGTGTTTTTTTTATTAAACTATATAACAATCGTACATATGAATGACATATCTTTGAAATTTTTCATAAATATTGCACTAGACCATAATCCATTGACCAGCCATTACTCATCACACACAAGGGCAGTATTGGTCTCACTTATTTAGAATGGATTAATAAATTTTTTCCCTTTCAATTCCTGTAAGGAACATGGGGGGTCGCAACCTCAACCAACGGGTTTTGCGACATTTCGGTGACTATTTGTTTTCAGTGTATTAGTAGTCAATAAATAGCACCTAGACCAGTTGAAAAAGGACCCAGTCAATCCTATCCGCCCAGGGATCGAACCCTTGACTCCGAAGAGGCAGCCGGATGCGTTTAGAATGGATTACAGATAGATAATTAATAGGGTAAATGGTTACATTTTCATTTTTTAGACAAAATTTGAAGATAATACTAATAGATACAAAGATTTACTAAAGACTTCATTGCCTAATTTTCTGAAATAAAGTAAATAATTCACGTATGCTTGTGTAAAATTCGATTATTTTCTCATTTATCGAGTTGTTACAGTTCTTCAGTTACTACTTGAGACATATTGCAATAAATTAGATCCAATAAAAACTAAAGAGTTTAACGTAATGTAAATTGCATTTCACGAAATCGAGTAAATCAGTTCAAATAAATGGACTATTGAAAAATATAAAAAAATATTCACAAATTAATGTTTTATATTCTATGTCATAATCAATTAATAAGAAAAAAATTTGTAATTTACATGGGCATCTTTAAAAAAAACTTGAT
>JXOV01007833.1:61839-72722 GCA_001014945.1 Clogmia albipunctata | reverse complement strand
TTACGAAACTTAAATGGATAACGAAAAGCGTTGTTTCGATACGGGAGTGCAAAAACAATATTGTCTCATGCTGTTATAACTATCACATAGAAACCGATAACAGGTCAAATAGAGGCTGTTATAACAGCAAATATATTTTAATTAGTTTTTCGAGTATTTTTTTTAAAGAAATTGCAAAAAAAATGTTTAAAACATTGAAATTTTCAACTATTCGTTACTAGGACTAATTTATAAAAAATGTTTGAAATATATAAATTCGCATTTTAATTCAATAATCCTAATATTTTATATTACACATTGTCTTAAGTTATATAACACAATAGGTGCAATTATGTTTTAATTGAAGAAATTGTTGTGTATTTCAGTAATTTTTCCATAAAACAATTAACTCCAATATACCCGTATAATAAGATATTTGAAATCAATATAATCTATAATTTACTAATAAGTTTTCAATATATAAAAAGTAAAATATTTGGACATATCTGATGTTTAATAACACATTTTAGGTTAAACTGCTTTATTACGTAAATGATTCTTGCACTGAGGTTATCGAAATATGTATGACAATTGATTTATGTATTAACATTAAAATTTATTCTAATCGTTTTTAAGAAAGTTGTTAAAAGCAAATGCCTTTTTACATAATCTTTCATTTTAAAAATCATAATTTACGAGCAATGAAACATAATTGAAAGAAAAACATATTTCCAGAAAATTGAACCCGAAGCCTATTCCAAACATCAAAATTACCTCTAATAACATTATTACGATATCTTTACATTAGCAATCTCTTGAAGACATCTACTACTTGTTGCCAAATCTGCAGACAAACAGTCCACACCCATTAACCAGCAAATTCCTTGTCTTTTCACAATTCAAATCACTCGAAATTCCAACGGCTAATGATCGACCGTATAATTGTAATTGCACTTGCATTTAAGGCAGTCGTCTGGAATGTGTTATTGCTCGTAAAGGCAGAAGGAAGGCAGCGTACAGCACAGCAGTACAAGAAGGCAGAGAGTGGAGCGCGCAGAAAGAGCGGTTTTCGGACTGTGCTGTCTATTCCTCCACTTTACTCCACTCACTCCATCCACAACTGGTGCGTGTGTGCCGGTTTGTGTTTGCTGAACAGTTTCTGCAACAACGCGAAAATTTACTGTTTTGGAACTACTGAGCAGCGATCGACGCTACTACCTCGCCTTTGCTTTGGTTATACTTTTATCTTCGGCCCCCACCTTTTCTTACGGTTCCGCTTCTTCTCGCCGCTCGATTCTGTAGATTTCCAGCCAGAGATTCTGGTTCTCCATTCTTATATTTCTTTAGATACTTTATTATGCTTCCATTCCAAACACACCACCAAAGACACAGAGCGCGCGGAGAAAGAAGACAGTTTTACATATAGAACATATAACAAAAAAACTGATCATGTTGCCTTGTGTGTGGCTTGACGTGATTGCTGCCAGATAAAATTCTCTTTCACATAGATCAGACAACCATGAACAACACTCACACTCTGGCTCTTATCATTAAGCTAAGACAAGTGGATTTCCTGAGAAATGTTCTTGTAAGAGATGGAAAGAAGAAATATGAAAAGATCGTGCTGAAGATCACCAATTTGAGTGTTTAATTGTTAACACCCAACCGAAAAAGAGTGATCTTGAGCGAAATAAGAGTGATCGCACATGTAATATTTTTTTGATAAAGATCCACCGCGCGCAGCACACACAAGCACTAATATGATTTCACCAAAAACTGACCTCATAATTGGCAGTGGTCTATATTTCGGACCTTCATTAAGAAACAATTGGCCATAATTTGGCCGCAGCTAATCAAATGAATTTTTAATTATTCCGAACAGCACCACAACAAAATGTTTGAACTATTTAACACGTCATCATTATCATTGAAGAAAAACAGAGACTGAAGAGATACTCGGTTATAGACAAATAAAAACATATATTTCCAACACATTAATTTCCTAACATTATTAGACCATTCGAATTGAAATCATTCAATCTGGTGATCATATTTTCATTTCTATATGCGCCATTCGCCAAATGAAAGAGGTATAAAATTGTTGTCTTGAATTCATTCAATTGATCGCGCGGAATGAAGAATGAGAATGGAATTTCAAAATGGCTGCGCGATTGAGCAAAGAGTTTTGTATATAGAGAGAATATTATATCCACTGTTTGATCAGTTTTATAACAGAGCTGTACGTATTTGATTAATAATTATAGGTAATTACATTGTTCGGTCATAGATTCAGCTGTTATCCGTTTTTGAAGATCGCCCCCGCTCCGGTTTCGGCGATCGATAGTAGACTTTTTTTCTGATTGATAAGATCACTTGAATTGTAATTTTATTCCACACAACACGGATCTCACACAATTTAGAACTATTCACTTGACTTTTTCTTCTCGAAATTATTCAATTCAAAACACACCTTAAATTTTTGTACACACAATCAATAATTTAGCACCTTTTCTCTCTCTCTCTTTTTGCACTTTGCTTCTTATCCTCGGTCTGTGACTTTTCAATCACCTAATCATTGGTATTTTTCCTATATTTCAATGGCTGATTACACAAAAGCACAACACTATTATATTTTGATTTAAAAACACTTTTTTATTTTTTTTAATTTCCAGAGACGGTTAAAACTGCGTCTTCACTCCACGACGAATAATTTTATTGTGGACTTGTGGTGAGTTTTTTGGTGTGCGGTGTAGTAGTATTAATTCAACAGTTTACCTGGCGAAGAACAACAACAAACCTAACAACAATCTCTAAGTTCATTAATATTTTTTTCTACGAACTCATGCACAATTCCACCACCAGCAACTATTGCTTTTGAATACGGACAGGTAGATAGTAGACTGCTGAGCCGAAAGGCCTTTGTAGTGAACAAGTAATTTGGTGGACAGGTAAATTCGTTGACAATGAATTGTAGAAGTAACCAAAAGTCAGGAAAATACTATTATGAGCTTGTGACACCTTAATATTCACGAGAAATAAAAATAAATTAGTGGAGAAACATTTAAAAATCGAAATTCCCAATTAATTGATATTAGATAATTGAATTTCAAGACTGTGGACTCTGTATTTTGTTGCAAGCAATTGCAATTTAAAAAAAATAAAATTGTATAATTTTACGCAATTCCAAGTTTACCGTTATTTTCTCCGGTAAGTAGTAAAATGTAATAAGGGAAGAACTTACCGCGCAAAAAGTTTCCATTTGTGTACATTTAAAATATCATTGGCGAAAAAAATGTGATGGCGTCAGAAATAGAAATAGAAATGAAATGGTTGGATTGACAGGATTTACCGGTATAAATGATTTTAATTGACTAATAAAACACTGAAAACATATAGTCAAGGAAATGACCAAATCCGTTGGTTGAGGTTGACATGGGGGGTATGTATATTACTGAACTTGAAAGGCAAATTTAGTAAAAAATAACAATATATCAAAGTCGTTCAACTTTGAATAAGTCGACCGTATTTTACTTGACGTCATCAGCCGGGAGAAAAATTACATGAATCCATCTGGTTGGTGCTTTTTATTTGTAAAATGAGAACTAGAGAGATGTATATTGTTATCTAGATTCTATCTTGTGCCGAATTTAACACTATTTTCTTAAAATNATATCAAAGTCGTTCAACTTTGAATAAGTCGACCGTATTTTACTTGACGTCATCAGCCGGGAGAAAAATTACATGAATCCATCTGGTTGGTGCTTTTTATTTGTAAAATGAGAACTAGAGAGATGTATATTGTTATCTAGATTCTATCTTGTGCCGAATTTAACACTATTTTCTTAAAATTTCAATACTTTTTTACCGAATTGGGTGAAAGAATTTTTGCAATTTTTTTCGCATTCGGCACAAAGCAATATTCAACATGTTAGACCCAAAAGTTATTGTCTGAAGTAGTTATCACACGTATTTAATCACTTTAAAAGTCTTTTGTTACAATATTATCGCTAATTTTCTTGTATACAAAATCAAAGCAATGAATGATAGCCGGCTGATGACGTTTCACTACTAATACCACCACATATCCGTATAACCTTATTGTTAATTAGCGTTGCTGTAATTAAAGAAAAAAATCTAAGAAGAAATTTGTTTAAAAATTTTTAAAGTACTCAAAATCTTGTTTAAGACATTCTTAACGTAATCGCGATCAAGTGGAGGTCTCTAAAAATGTTTTGAATAGAATACACGTATTAAACATTAAATCAAATTTGATCATATATTATGATTTTTTTACTTTTTGTTATGGAATTGGGAAAATATTTTTTTTGTTTTTTTAATGACTTAGTTGGAGTGATTCAATCATCATATTTGTAATTACGAGTTTTAATGAAAATAAATATTTTTTAATAATTATTTCAATTATTAAATATATATAAGAAATTAATTTACATGTCGATAAATTTTTTCCGCAAATTTTTTATCATTATTCCACTAAAGCCATACAAACAAATAATAACGTAATTTGTAACACACGCCACCGTCACCATTCATTCACTGTATACGAGACGATAACGTTTCACCATCTCCCAAACAAAAATGCTAAAGACATTTATGTTAAAAGACGTTGCACATAAATAACAAATTAAAATTATTTTTTAGAACTTTATTTATGATATGAATATATTTAAAATAAAATAATTTTAAATTCTTTTTCATAAAATTTCAATAATATACTAGGATATTATATGACAAAAATTTGTTAAAATTTTTTTGAAAAAATATCAGTTATTTTTTGTAAAATCAATAAAAAAAAACTATTACCACGGCATTCACGACGGAACTAGGGGTAGTCTCAACCTCAACTAACGGGTGTTAGACTTTACGTGACTATTTGTTTTTCAGTGTATTATTAGTCAATTAATAGCACCTAGTACCGGTTGTAAACGGGTCCAGTCAATCCGTCCATTTTATTTATTTGTTTGCGCCATTACTTATTTTATAATTCGCTATGAATATTATTTCGTAATGTTAGTGATGTACACAAATGGAAGCTTTTTCGCGCTAGAAAGATATCCGCCCGGGATTTGATCCCACGACCTCGAGGAGGATGTCTAGGGTGCTAACCACTAGGACACAGAGGCAGATAAAATCAATATTTTAATAAATATTTAAAACAGAAATTCTAGAAAACAGTTTAATTATCTTTTAAAATTGTGATTTATAATTAGCAACTTTTATACATTTTTTTTAAAAGTAAAATTAATTTAAAATAAACTAATAATAAAACCACAAGAAAAATATTTGGCTTACCTATTTATTAAAAGCTTTAGAATGATTAATTTACAACCACTTCCCTTAATAAAGGAATCTTCACCCACTTACAAGCAAGGGCTTTGTTTCTAACTTCATCTACTAATGACTGTCCAAATGGGCATTTCTTGTGAACTTCAATAGAATCAATTTTATCTGGAGGATAAATATCAATTCCAGCTTTAAATTTCTCCACTCCATTCCACGCAATCATGACTCCATTGTCAGTACAATACTTTTTTATTGGCCTTTTCACAGAATAGTTCAACTGATTCGCCATTTGAGTGATTGACTCAAAAATAAAGTCATTACAGGCAACTCCTCCACTAAAAACTAGAGTTTGTTCCTTTTCTTGAGGTAGCAAATTTTCCAAATCACAAAATTCGATGGCTCTTTGCGTTCTATGGCAAATATGTTTTGTAACAGCCCTCAAGAGTCCCGCACAGAGGTCTTCATAATGGGGAATAACACCGTCAGGAGCTACATTATTGTCCTCTTCCAATTTCCACACAATTCTTCGGGCTGTATTTTTTAATCCAGAATAACTAAATTGACAATCCCTTTGCCTGGCTATTGGTAAAGGAAATTCAAATCTGTTAGGATTTTTGGACAGTCTAGCAGCTTTTTCTATGGCCGCTCCTCCTGAAATCCATTGATATTCAGGAATATTTCTCAATTTCAAATCTCTCGAAATTTTATCGAATAATTCCCCTGGGGAATCGTCTAAACTATCCCCAAGTAGATAAAACTCTGATACATTCTTCACAAAGACTAGCATGGAGTGTCCTCCAGAGGCTAAAAGGCATAAAAATGGGTATTCAATGTCGTTATTCATCCTTGCTGTTAAAGCATGAGCTTCCATGTGATGAATAGGAATTAGGGGTTTATTAAACTTCCTAGCCAAATGCTTGGCATATCTGACTCCTATAATAAGGCTCATTGGCAATCCTGGCCGATTTGTTACAGCTATGGCATCCAAATCTGGGATTTCTAGCTTTGCATTGGTTAAACAATCTGAAATGACTTTCTCGATATTTTGCCTATGCAAGTCCTGGGCTATTGGTGGAATAATTCCTCCGTACCTAAAAGATGAGAGAATTAATATTTTTGGACTGATTATAATATAAAACTACTTTAAATGGGTATTTTGTTGTGAATTAATTGCCTCCCCAATCACTTTTCCGGAACTGTCCATTATTGCTGCTCCTGTATCGTCACACGAGGTTTCTATCCCCAAGATCAGTGGTCTATGGTATTGGGAACATTTCCTCCAAATTGTTTGAAATTTTATTGAGTTGTTTAGGAAATAGTTGAATGTTTTTGGAAACATCTTTTTAACTAAGAGAATGGTTATTATGCTCTCTCTCAACTCTAAGGTGAGATGGATATAGATTTTTTTTATTTTCAATATTCATTTTAAAACTATTTTTAAGGTATTTTCTTATATTAAAGTAATAAAAATCAATTCAGTATTATATCGAAAGTATTTTGTATTCATTATCAATACAATTAGGTGTCTTAATCCTAGGAAAAGCTTATAAACCGCCTCTTCCCCTTCCGCCTGTTGGACCTCCTTGCCAAGCGCCTCCTCGTCCACCACCGCCAGGAGCACCCCCTCCTCTAGGCGGTCCACCTCTTCCCCGACCTCTAGCAGCTGAAATACTTTAAATTTTAATACAAAAGTCCAAATTTAAAAGAGAAAATCGTCAAACCTTGAGCTCTTAAAATGGCAGACTTTCCTCTGCCCGCTGTTCCCGCTTTGGTGCCCTGTTTCTTGAACATGGGCGCGTTCTTAAGCATGTCGGGCAGTATGAGGAACCGGATTTTCGACCCTCGGATGTACACGTTCTCCAGGTTTGCCGTTCTTCCGTCCCGGAAAGTGACTGTTATTTGATTCAGCTGACAATTCATGTTATCCTCTGCTTCGATGAGTTTCCCGCGATACACTTCGCCGGTTATGGTCTCACAAGTCACAATGTGTCCCTCTGCCTCGTGAAGGACCTTTATTGGCACTCCAATCGACATTTTTGCAAAGAATTTTTGAGTTTTGTGTTTCGGCGGAAAACGTTTTGTTTATTACACGAAATTGTGAGCGAGACGGGTAATATTCGTAAGAAAGAGACAAAAGTACCGGAAAATTACCGGTTGTACCGAAAGTTTAATTTATTTAAAAAAGCCGTTAAACTGATTTTTTGACAAAATTTTTTATTTTTTAATTGATATTCAAATATTTCTATTGTATTTCTCATTCTGAAAGTTTAAATTATTATCTTTGAACGAAATAGAAATTTATTAATTTATTAAGAATTAGAATACTTGACATTTATCCATGATTTTTCCTAGAGCTAATTCCGATTTTTGATTGATCTACAAAGGAAAGGAAATAAATTAAATTATTTTTCATTTTATTAAGGTCTTTATAAAATGATAATTATAGCTTTTTAAATTAAATATAAAAAACTTAATGAATACAAGGTTTGAATAAAATTATTTGCGTCATCGAATGAAAGTTCAAATATCTTATGTTAATGCATTTTTTTATTGATTATTTTCTTAAAATATACTTAACATGTATATTTTTTACTTCTTTCCAAATGAATTATTTATCAATTTTTACAAAATATTATTGATAAGAAATTTTTGAGATACAGCGATCTAATCCCTCCAACAAGTCTTTCATCAATATTATTTTTTCCCTTTTTTCAATACTATGCACTGGATATAAGCCGTTTGTCGATTCCTATGTTTTCCAAGTATTTTTTGTGGAATCTTGTTACTAGTCCATCCTACGTAAGTACTACGGGTAAGACAACTTTAGCTCACTACATCAGTTTTAATTCATTTGCCAACGGCTCATACTTTCTACACTTTGTCAATTCGGTGTTTTGGAGGATGTTCTTGTTAGTGATTCCTACTTCCACTAGCGATATTTCGTTGGTCATATACTATGAACAGATCTGGCTTGTGTTTCTATTGCTGTTGTGAAACACCCTATTGTCGATCCAATTATAATTGTCCAATATTATTGTATTATTGTAATTATCGTTTTAGTTGGTTTTAATAAACAGATTGTGATATATTATGACTGAGAGTGGTTCTTCTTGTGTTAGCGTAGCGATTAATTTACAGGTCTTTTTCGGCAAAGAGAATAGGATCTTATTATTCTTTCTTATTAAAGGTAAGAACACAGCAATGGATGTATCCGCCGACTTAATGGTTTCTTTTTTTTATGTGGTGTAAATTGTTTTGCTCTGTGGTAAAAACTCTAGATACCTAAGGATACATACACATTTTTACTGCTAACATACTTAATTAACACTTCATCAATATGTTTTGCATTGAAAAAATGATCGTCAGGTTCCAGTTTCTGATTATCGATCTCTTGAGGTCTTGGAGCATAAAGTACTGATCACATTAATTTACAGATAATTTTGATTTTTGAATGCCCGTTAAATCAAATAAATTTGGAAAAGTGTCATGTCGGAAAATCTACTTTTATTTTTAAAGAATATACTTATAAGAAAACAGTACCGATAAGTAAATAAATTTAAATTAGTTAGTATTCTTCATATTTTAATTTAGAACTACATCGGTTTTTTTTTTATAAAATATGAAAAGAAACCTATAACAATTGATTTTATTTACAATTTGTTTAAATTGTTTAATCATATTTCAGGTTTATTTTTCAAAAATCGAGATTCCTAATGGTAAGTAAATTATCAATTTAGTTTTAAATACAATTTCCGGTAAACCGACAAAATAATTTAAATATTGAATCCCAAAAACTTTTTCTCGTTGTCAAGGGCAACGTCCCAGTGTTTGATCTATAACTATTTTCAGTTGTTCTTACTCCACTAACTTTCCAAAAATGGACTCTGGAAAACAAAGAAGGGGGATTTTCTCTGCAAAACGGTGTAACAGTGTTGAAAATGTGGTAACAAGGAACATAAAAACAGCCACAAGGAAGGAATACGTTCCTGAAAACATTTTAAACAGCAGTCGTCGTCGAATGTCTGCAAAACACAGCTCTTTAATTCGTCCAAAGACTACTAAGCCAAGGACCGAAGAACACGTCTATGAATATTTTTTCAAGAACAAATCCGTAAAAGTTCGTCCAAAAGTCTGGAACCAGGACGAATTCGAGAGGATAAAATCCGTGTCCAAAGTGGTGAGTCATCAGGAGCGTCTCAGACAAATGGAAGAATACGAAAAGCAGAAACAGACTGAAAATGAACAATGTATCCAAAGAAAGCAGCTTTTACGAGAAATTGATGAAAGAAATGCAATGAATAGGAAAAATCCCGCCAAAAATATAAAACCCTTTGAAACTGAGGAACAGAGAAAAATCCTGGACCGAGCTTTCTTTGCTAAACAAGAGGAACAGGAGGAGATCAAAAAGGCTAATCGAATTATTTTAGCTGCCAAGTGCCATTTGATCAGGGATTTTCAAATTGCAGAAAGAAATGAATTGGAAAAGGAGCGGAAAGAAGAGGAGTTGAAATTGGAAAGGGAAATGGCTGAAGAGAGGGATCGAGCTCTAAGAGAAGCTGACGAACAACTGGAAAGGGAAAAAGAGATGAATAAAAAGCACGCCAAAGAAATTGAGGAACAGTTGAGGTCCAGGGAAGTGGCCAGACAAATTGAAGCCGAAAGAATCGAAGAGGAGGCGAAACAACTCCAAAAAGCTCAGTCCTTTTTAAAGACAAGTGGCGAGCTAAGAGAGAGACGACGATGGGAGCAAACTAATAAACTTAAAGCTGAATTCCAAAAAGCTTATGAACTAAGTCAGTGGTTCAAGAAAGTGGAGTTTGAACAGGTATGTTTGTGTTTAATTTATAATAATATCTATAATATATTAGATTTAAAATAAGTTTTTACATTTCCTTCATAAATTTATTTGATTTTATTGGATAAATTTTCCTTGATTCAATTTAATGTTTAATTAAAAAAAAGTCTTTTTAAGAACAGTTTTTAAATATGACGAATTAACTACTTTGTATAATAACCAAATTTAATAAAAATATTTATTTGTGCTACAAGGGTATAAAATGAATCGTTTTTAACGAGTGCGAAATACGAGCCTTTAGATGAGTTTTTCACCGTTTCCGAGTTAAAAAAGGATTTTACAATTACGCAGGACATACATTTTTTGCACTATCCACAAAAATTCACAAACAACTAATTTAAAAACGTGTGGCCTCTACAACTGTCTCTTTTAATGGTTTTCGGGTGCTATTAGACTGGATGAAAAATTGTACAGTTTTTCCTCAAAATGACGCCATTTTTTTAAAATTTATTCATAAATTATGACTTTCTTTTTCACTAGTTAAATGAAAGTACAAAATTTTTACATCAATGAACTGAAATCGATGTCTAAAGCTAAAAGTGCTTTTTAAAATTCCAGAAAAAATGAACGATTTTTCTTAAATATGGGATAAAACACCATCATGACTTGTTCTCCTGCTGTCTATACTTACGGGAAAGAATTTTCACCGTTACCTTTTTCAGTCGCCGATTTTCTCATATCCTGATGAAAGAGAAAACTTAATTGGTCCTGAAAAAGGGTTTAATCAATTCAGTCAAAAGTTCTGTGT